>JAAXCT010001139.1:0-229793 GCA_012490785.1 Eragrostis nindensis | reverse complement strand
AACTCGGCGCGGGACCCATCTACGAAAACATAGAGAAAGGTAGATTCCAAGACTTGGCGTGCACGACAAAATTATTAATCTTGTGAACAGAATTGGATTTCATTCGACAACCAGTCGATGGACAGTCATTTCAAGCTTGTAAAGGAACAAACAAAGCTCCATCATTCGCAAACAAAACATGGATAATTTTGCTACACACGCAGTATACTCCGATCCGAGATAATAACATTAAATGCTGCACATAGCGAGTACATAAATAAACAGGAAAAAACTATAACTACAAGCAGTGATTAGTACTGTTCTGCTTTTTAACGAAAATAAAGACACTCAATGCCTAAAGTCAACCCAGTGCCGTCAACTTGTAGCGAGAGCAAGTCCACCTACCTCACTAGCCATATTGCGATACATGTAATATTCCAAGAGTGTTTCTGCCTAGAGATGCTTGATAACCTTTGATGCAACTCTTAGCCTTGCTTTTACTGATTGAATAATCAAAAGTTATTTTCAAATTTTCAGCACTCCTGCCCAATCGAATAGTCATTTAAGAAATCAAAATCATGCTCAGCTACTTTGAGGTTAGTGATTACTACTTCTTGGAGGCAATTCAATGAGAGAGTTTATCAATCTTCAGCTGTTGGTTTGATCACAAATGCAGCCTGACGGACATGTTGATTGTGCCTGCAATGAGAAGCTGCTAAGAAAAAAGAGTAAAAATGGTAACTATCAAACCCTGGATATATTGTCCTCGAAATTCGTTTTACCAAAGAAAGCATTGCCAATTTATCTGATCTAATTATTGCAGGAAGCAAGGATATCGTTCGTACGTGCAGAGAGAATGGCAGAGCAGAATAATGATTCATAATCGTAAAACTCCTTAGGTTGTGTAACCAAAACATATTTAGCTGTTGACTAATTGAACTGTCAACAGAATTTAAGAGTTCGCAGCTTTCACAGCTCCTACTTATTATGTGCCTTCACATGGAGTAAATACCACCTACATAAGGCTGCACTGCATAAGAGCAACAAATGCAAGGTTTTAGTTGGTGGTAAAAAGATGGTTGGCTACATAACAGCTTAATCAACTTTTTCATCCATTTGCATTTATTACCAACCAGAGTGACAATATTTTGGAAGAAAAAAATATGTACCAGTTTGTCAGAATTATAAATATTGCCATTTGGTGATAACTAAACATATTCTGCATACATACTTTTGGACAGAGTACCATTGTCGAACCAACACCTAGAATGTGGATTCTCCAAGATCTGGCCAACTTGTGAAGAAAAAAGGTGCAAATTTTGAATTGCTTTATGCCAGTTCTTATAGCTACTTGAAGCAAATTAATTCAGCAGCATTGTGCAAAAATGCCTACCGCTAGTAGTTCATTGTGTCTGTGTTTGTTACACTCTGAACTGGCTGATGGGAGCTGTAACTAAAGATTGTAATCCTGCTGGAAGTTAATGAAAGCTATAGTTGCCTTAAAAAAAGTCATCTCCCTTTTATCAATAGATAGATAGAACATATTATTTTAAATTTTAGCAAAAGAACGTAAGCAACTAAATGGAAAAACTAATAGCTAAATTTCATAATAAGAAACTTTAATAACAAACCTTACTAGTAACTAGTAAAAATGCACGTGCGCCACGCACGTGATCGAGAAAAATGCACGATTTGGCGGGAGCTTGTAGTTTAAATTAAATTCCAATGCATCTTTAATGGAATACAAAGAGGAAGGGAGAAATTATGGTACCATTTATTTATACCAAAACACATTTAATCTTGTGGGTATGAGAAACATGACATGATTATGAAATGAACGCTAGCGATAATGAGAATTTCCAGTAAACTCTGTGGTACTGCCTTAACTGGCATATTGTTCTAATATCAACAATACAAAGTAGTCACAAGGGATGTGCCACAAAACAGTCATTGCCAAAAATAATTGTGCATGCCTGACTTTTTATATAGCATTAAAAATATCTCCTAAACAATTACATTGCCCCCGTCGCTACTCAACTCGGATGGGCCAACTACCTAGTCATGAATGCCTGATCAAATGTCACCGTTTTGGTCGTCATCTCAGTGCCTCCATTGCAACCGCCAATATATACTGCTGTTAGAGTATAGGTGTTATTTTCTTCCAAAAAACAGAACACCAGGGAGTATTATTATACCATCAAATCACCAGTAACTGATTCGTTGCTGTGTGATTGAAACAAAAGGGATAATCTCTAGGAAAAATGTGTTACACAGACAAAGTATGCAACTTCTTAGGAGCTGATGGAGATTTACTGGCATAAACACAAGCACAGAAGAAAAACAGATTTGTCTTTAAAAACAGGACAAGACAAGAAGAAAATATACTTAATCCCTTAAAATTCAGTTTTGTTTTCTTTTGGTGTCAGATCACTAATACATACAACATACGAAAAAATGCGTTGCAACACATGCTGGGCATGGTTAACAGTCAAAGCATTTCCTCCACAAATTACCAGTGAACTTGCTCGTTGAATTCGCAGTAGTAGATGGTGACCTTCCAGATGATTGCCGGTAAAGTTCAGACTCCTAACAATGTAAACTATACAACACAAAAAATCGAATAATGAGCATTGTTACAAGAGCAAAACCATGGTTCAAACTCCAGTGTTAACAAGTCACAAGAGCGTTGTTCTACCCACTACGCAGGAAGGAAAAATAATATAACATCTATACCTCCAACAAGAGGCGCTGAACTTTGGAGCCGCTCTTGGCGTTCGACCAACTCATGAGCAGGCGCCCTTGCTCTACTTGGACTCAATCTTGTTGTCCCTGGCTTGGCTTGCAGAAACAGCAAGACCACGTCCTGGCTTCCGTCAGATTCCTGCCCACGATGTCGGAGTAGGCACACAAGGCTCAGAGAAACACTGGGCATGAATTCCGTCGAGCAGGTGGCGAGGCAGCAAGGCACAGAGAGAACATGGGGGTTTCGTACCTTTGGCGGCGAGGATGAGGGCACGGCTCCATGGTCTTGGTGAGTGTTCGCGCGAGGTGGAGACTGAGGATGAGGTCACCGGACACGTGGACGCCGGAGAGGATGCAGCCGAGCCGGGGAGCTGGTCAAACCGAACCGTGTGCCGTCCCCGGCGTCGTACACAGCTAGTGCGGGCTGAGCAGGAAGAGGGCCGGCGGGTCGAGCGACAGTGGGAGTGGGGCTAGAAGCTGGGCACGTCGGGGCTGTCGACGGCGTACGCCATGGACGCGGTAGGCAGCAGGATATCCCTGACGATGGGCACATGCAGGCGAGGCGGGGGCGCGCCGCTGGGCAGGACATGGCGCGCCGTGGGCATCAGGTCGTTCTCCACCGCGCTCACGAATCCCTCCATCGTCAACTCAAGGCACAGAGGGGAAGGCGAGGAGTGCCGGCAACCCCGTTTGCTCGATGAAGAGGATCAACGTGCCGTGTAGCTCACATAGGCCAGGTTCGAGATCTCGATCTCCCACGGAGGCAGGCGGGCGCCGTGGCCGCCACGACCAAATCAAGATCACAGTCTCTGGCGCGTATATCGCACGCCCAGATCGAGCTTCACCGCCCCCGCCCAGGTCTCCTTGAGTCACCATCGACGCCTGTGATCTGCAGAAATCAAAGACGAATCGGATCGAACCTAATGGGTTGAGGACAGGGTCACCTGCCATGCATCGCGGCGACCGCGATCTCAAATAGGTTGACCTGCCTGATTCAGATCGCGGTCGTGCACACGGAGGAGGAGAGGGATCCCGTCGTCGGGATCCGACGCGCATGTCGAGTTCCTCCTCCTGCTCCGATCCACCTCCCCGCCAACCCGCTGAGCCAGCTATCGCCGCCGTCGTCGAAGCGACCGTCGTCATCGGCGGCAGGGGCAAGCGCGACGAGGTATCGACGGCGGCAAGCGCGACGAGGGTACTCGAACGGCGCAGGAGAGCGCAGGATCGCTCGAACGGCGATGAGGGCGACGCCTTCCAAACGTGGATGAACTTGCAAATAGCGCAGCGTCATCAATTGTTGCTATTTTCACGTCAACCTCCTTATGAAACGGCTGGTTACGTTTGAATTATTTCCAAACGGATGAAACCTCTCCTTGCCCGGCACCGGGGCGTTTATGGAAGGCTATGAAAATCATTCCGATGGAGGGAATACGGGGGGTGGCGTCGCTGGTGAGAAAAACATTAATTTGGAGCGTTACGGTAACGCAACACTTCCAAAAAATCAACGTAACCGGTGTGGGAGAGAGGGGGAGCGTTACGCCCGGGGATCTGGTGCAACCATTCGGTGCGTTGGATTTTAGGCCCACAATATGGCAGGACGGTTCAGATGGCAGGGTAGATAGGCTGGCAGGGTGAAACTGATTTTCCTCGCCAATGGTTCTTTAGAGGTTTAGATTATAATATAGATAAAAGAACACAAATAAAGAATGTATACTACTTATTACAATCGCTTGAGCTACTCCGGACCGACCGGAACGCGCCCTTCCCGGCTCCAGCGGTGGACTCCGGTCCGGTCGAGCGGTCGAAACCACACCGGTCCCAAGTCCCAGGTGTCGGAAACGCCGTCTGGACTTTAAAGGCCTCCGCTTTCTCTGTCACTGCCTCTCCGTCCCGCGCCTCCCCAGATCCCGATCCCCCTCGCGGTCCATGGCGTCCTCGTCGCCGCCGCAGCAGCCCGGCCCCGCATCGAGGCCGCCGCAGCCGTTCGCCCCGCAAAATCCTGGCCCTTCGCCCGCGGGCTCGCTCCCGGCGGCCTTCTCCAACATGCAGATCTCCCGCGCGCCGCCGCCCTTCGCCGGCGCCGCGCCGCCCGGGAACGGGCCCTCCTCGATCCGCGCGCCACCGCCCGGCGCCCGCCCGTTCCAGGGAAGCCCGCCGCCGCCGTTCGCTGCCTGCCCTGCGGCGCCCTCGCAGCAACAGCCCCCCTTCGGTGGCCCTCCGCCCGCCGCGCTGGCATCGCAACCGCAGCCGCAGCGGCCTGTGTCCGGTCCGCCGGCGGCCCAGGTGCAGCGACCGCCCTTCAGTGGACCACAGCCCGGAGTATCCCCGCAACAGCAACCACCGCCATTCGGCAGGCCGCTCGCGTCTACGACTCACCCCGCCCCATTCAGCGGGACACCGGCGTTCGGTGGGCCGCCCGCTGCTGCATCTCAGCCTCGCCCGTTCGGCGGGTCTCCTCCTGCAGCAGCAGGACAAGCTCAACCGGCGCCCATCGGCGGGCCACTGTATTCTGCTGCCCAGCCACCGCCATTCAGTCGGCCGCCTGGAGCTGTGACTCAAGCAGCGCCCTCTGGTGGGTTGAGGCCGCCATTTGGGGGACCACCGGGGCTGTCACAGCAGGTGCAGTTTGGCGCGCCACCACAATTTGGGGCACCAAGGCCAGGTGTGCAGGCTCCGCCGTTTGGGGTTCAAGCCGCCCCTGTCTCGCAGGCACCCCCTTTCATGGGGCCTCTAGGGGTAATGCACCGAAGTTTGCTCCTCCGGGTTGGCAGGCCCAGGCACAACCTGTGAGTGTTTCTTCTTTCATCCAGTGTTTGGTTGCAGTCTGATGTGTTCCAAAGGAAACAATGATGTAGTTAGCAATTGGGCTACCAGATGATAAAAGAACGTACCTTTCCTTCTCTAAGATCAGTACAATGTATCATTTTGAGTTCAAGAGAACTGTTGTAGTTCCTTTTTAGTATGTAATTTAGCATGCCTACAAAAAGATTCTTTTTCTTTTTACATTTTACGAATTGAGTAAGTCGATCCCCTTGAACTTAGGAAAGAATGCCATACCTAACTTGCAGTTATGGTTCAATCATGGTTACCTTTTCAATTTTGAAGGGAAGAATTAGATCTTTGGTGTTGTAGCAAGAAGTACATTGTAATTGATTAGGATATTTGGTGTGATATGAATATTCTAGGTCATTTCTTAATGAAGGATTGAACAAGGTTGTTATTTTAAGAAAAAGTAAGTGCTGCAGCCTTTTTGATATTTCGTTGACCTCCAATAATTTGTTCATCTAGGACGTTAATCAATA
Organism: Eragrostis nindensis; assembly: GCA_012490785.1. Classification (NCBI taxonomy): domain Eukaryota; kingdom Viridiplantae; phylum Streptophyta; class Magnoliopsida; order Poales; family Poaceae; genus Eragrostis; species Eragrostis nindensis. The sequence goes on along the minus strand of JAAXCT010001139.1, from coordinate 223,770 downwards.
TCTCTCGCAAGAAAGGAAATACAGTTTTGACATTGGTTTCCTTTTCCCTGGGTGAGACAATTGCATTCGCATAATTGAGTTCTTCTGGTGCTTGAGGCTTATTTGTGCTCCATAGGTGGCTTCTGTCCAGACTGATTGTTTCTAGCTTGATGTAACAAATCTTATGTAGATCTGTTTAGTATTTCCTTGGAACATCATAATTAACTCCCTTAAGGTGATGTTGCTCTACTTACTTGTAGGGAGCTGTGCCTGGTAGTATGCAGCCACCTATGAGAATGCCTGGCATGCCTGGGTACCATGCCACCCAATGCACTAGGCCAAGGGATGCCACTTGCATCAACACCCTCCATGCCGTACTCTCCCCGTGCTGGATCTCAGGTCTCAACACCATCGAAAATTGATCCTAATCAAATTCCGCGGCCAATGCCGGAGACATCGGTCATCATCTTCAAAACTCGGCAAGGTGGCCAGGCTGCTATCCCACCGGTATACCCTTTAGATTTGTTATAGTATCCATATTTCGAAAATGCTTGTTCCAGAAGGTTATAATTGGAACTAAACTACTTGTTCTATTCCATCTAAGAGCACTGCTACTCAATGTAGGCTGCCTCTAGTGAATTCATCGTGAAGGACACTGGTAATTGCAGCCCCCGTCTGATGAGATGCACCATGAATCAGGTTGGTTTTGATATTTGTTCATCATTTTGTTAGCATATTTTTCCCTTTCTAAACTGTCTGTTACATATGCTATCAGATACCATGTACAGGGGATCTCTTGACAACATCAGGAATGCCATCGGCCTTGTTGGTGCAACCTTTTGCTCTTCCTCACCCATCCGAGGAGCCTATCCAGGTATTTGATACCATCAGTTAGAGATATAGAAAATATCACGTACAGCAACCATACCTCATGAGAACCCAAAAAAGTGACAAGGCATATCATGTATATACTGATCTATGCCATCATACCATATTTAGGTTTCTTTTTAGGAGAAATTGTCAAAATCATTTGTAAAACTTTGATCCTTCCATCATATTTGGGTAACTTGTTATAGTTATTAAGTTTTAATCTGGTTAGGCGTTATGTGTTGTGTTGTTGTTGTTCATTTAGTAGTGAACCGCCAGACTGTTTGGTCATTCAGTTCCGACACATGCTGTCACAGGCACACAAAGTGAACGGTGTTTTAGAATTAGCAGTGGATTCCATGTGTTCCCCCTGTGTAGTATCCTTATGTGCTTCACTAAACCTTTCCACTGCTACTGATGCAATTATTACTTGTTCACTTCTTCTACAACAACAACAACAACAACAAAGGCTTTTTATCCCAAGCAAGTTGGGGTAGGCTCACTTGTTCACTTCTTCTGCCGAAATTATTACCGATAATGTGTGTTTAGATTTGAGTCAAAGGGTTCGTGTAAAAAAAAAATATGATCACATACGTGCTAAAGCTGCTTCATTCACCAGTTCAGGTCATGTTCAGATTGTGATATAAAGTTCATTATTGCTAATATTTCAATTGTTGATGCTGATGCATAAATCCTTTATTCCTTTGGTATTGACACTTCATTCTTGTTATATTATAGCTTGTGGATTTTGGAGAGATGGGACCAATTAGGTGTTCGCGCTGCAAAGCATACATCAATGCCTTCATGAGGTTCATTGATCAAGGGAAACAGTTTGTATGTAATTTATGTGGTAAGGGACAGTTTTAATGATAGTTTTCTGTTTGTTTGAGCTTCTAAAAGCTTCCATAATCAATCTCTTTTATGTACTTTCATTTTAAAATTACAACCATTTTACTGTTTCCACTAAAAACATGGTATTATCTGAAGTCATCTCTTAGAAATGCTTCTACGTGATTTTTCCTCGCGTTCTTTTGTCATTACTCCCTCAGGTTTTAATTTGTTGATGTACCAGAGGGAGTACTTGTTTTTATTGTTGGTCTTGCATTTTTATATAGGTAACTTATTTAGCATTCTATTCAGAATATTTATCTTCCATCTATTCTGCAGGATTCAGTAATGATACTCCGGGGGAGTACTTCTGCAACTTGGGCCCTGATGGTCGGAGACGTGATGCCGATGAAAGGCCTGAGCTATGTAGAGGAACAGTTGAATTCGTTGCTACCAAGGAGTTTATGGTATATTTCTACCTTGTTTTCAATTTTCACGTAATTTTTCTGAGCAAGATTTGTAAAATGCATTGTAAAAATCAATATCATTTTACATTTCCATCTTACCACTGCCCTTTTCTTTTATTGCTATATTTACTGACTTACTGAGTTAAACATAGAATTTTGGGACGAATTCTTATTTTATTAAACATAGCTGGCATCCTGATCTTTTTGCTATCGCCTAGAATTTAGTTACCCACAACGCCTGTCTTGAGGGGGGTGGCTGAACGTGCATCGCGACAAAAACCATGACTGCATATTACTCCCTCTGTCTTTTGTGCATGATGTGATTTAGGTCAATTTGAGTAATATACTGCTCTTGATATGTCAGCATGTAAATAGGATGCTTCTAGAGATTCTGTACTGTATCTGCAAAAAATTCAAGTTCTGTATTGCAGTTTAATCATTACATTGTTTCAATGTTTCTTTAATGATCATGATAATGATTTATTTTATCACTTTCAGGTTCGAGACCCAATGCCTGCTGTATATTTCTTCCTTATAGATGTCTCCATGAATGCTGTACAGACCGGTGCAACTGCTGCTGCTTGCAGTGCAATTCTCAGGCTCTTTCAGACCTTCCGGTAAGTCTATATCGTATTTTGTTTGCATTGGCTATTACAGACATGGTGTTAGTTATTATTAACTGAATACTACCTGTGCCATAACATGCAGTTGATTTTTTATAATGTACTGACATGTTCTTTGCTTTCTTATCTTTATAGTTTCTACTAATATTTTGGAACATTTGTGTAATGGCAACTGCATAGACCAACTTGCTTGGTACAAAAAGACTTTGTTGTTGTTCTTGTGTGATGGCAGTCTACACTGATTTAGAATGGTCCAAAATTGCAAGTTGTGAAACAGTTTTTAAAAGCCGGTCGCCTAGGTACTAGGCAGAGCTCCACTGCTTCGCTTTCAACTAAGCTGTTAATTAAGCATTTTTAACATTTTCTCAATAAATATGTGTTAATATGCATTGTTTTCATTATTTTCTCTATCTTTTTATGTTTATCTGCTCAAAATACAGTCACTTAGGCTTAGATGGTGATCAATTCCCGCTTAGATCCTCTGGTTTTTCAAACACAGGTGTGAAATAGATGTGGCAATATAACTGTGTTGACATACTATTTTATCTGTTTGTTAATTTTTGTTACTATATTCTAGCAAATGCTGTGTCCCTGCCTCGTCACCCTAACATTAGTTTTGTGTCTTTTGTAGGAAGGCCCTCGAACCATGGTGGGAATTGCTACATTCGATTCTGCTATTCACTTCTACAGCCTTAAACATGCTCAGCAACAGGTATGTTCTGAACAAGTTTGTTAGTACTGTAAATATTCCATACTGATTATTCCATACTGTCCAACAATAACGTTTAGGCATATTACCCTTCAGATTTCAAATTCCCTTTTTCGAAGATTTCCCTCCAATTGTAATGCGCCTGAGAAGTTTGAGTTAAATTCTATCATGATATAGAAATTCTTAAAGATGTGTCAATATTGTTTTTCCTATTTTCTCTGGTCCTTCCTTATTAAAGATAATCAAATCTGATTGATGAAAGAAGATACATCCAGTGATACAAGCTAGGTTAAATCCTAGAACCCACTTCGTTTCAGGGTTCAAATCAATTTAAAATTTAGAAAGAAATTCATTTAGGCATTTCTATTTTAATGGACCCCTATATAACCTAAAGTTTAGATCCCAGTATTGGCAGGAGGAACCTAAAAGCAAGGTATTTGACAGCCACAACTTTTTTGAGGAAGACAATCTTTTTGTCTTTCTTTTTGATGTTCTTTATGTTGACCGAACAGAAGAATACAACTGCAAACCTGAAATATTATATTTACCATAGTTTGTAAGGCGTCTGGGCGCACCTCCAACGCCTTGGCCTTGTAGCATTGCCTAAGCACCGCCTAGGCACATGGGCGCACCTCCAATGCCTCAGGACGCCTAGGCGCCTTAAAAACCATGATATCTACTTTACGATTTAATTTGTTTCTAAGGTTTAACGTAATGGGTGCCAACTTGTTCCCATTTATCTTAGATATATAGCTTGAAAGCATTCTTTGTTTTTTTAATAAAAATTATACACAGTAGTGTACTAGTTTTTACGTTGCAACCAGTCACCACTAATGCTGCTTTTTAAATGCTGTTTGAGTTTTCTTTCTGGAGAAGCTTCTAAACATTTAACAATTATGGATACGTGCTACGAATCTTAAGTGTTCAAACTGCATAATTGATCATTTTGCACCCTTTTGCAGCCTTTGATGCTTATAGTTCCTGATGTCCAAGATGTGTACACCCCGCTTCAAACGGACCTAATTCTCCCAATTTCAGAGGTTTGTACTAAAATTTTTACACAAATGACAAATTGATTTTTTTTAAAAAAAATTTATACATGCTCTTAAAGTTTATGTATGAGCTCTAAATGCCTTCTTTTTTGAGGCTTTAGTGCCGTGAGAACTTGGAGCAACTACTGGAGAACATCCCAAACATGTTTGACAATAACAGGGTTGCTGATTCGGCATTTGGGGCGGCTATGAAGGTACTAGCATTTTATTCATAATGTGGTGCCCCTTTTTATTGTTCCTTATTTTAAGATTTACAAGTTACCTGCTTTGCTGAAAGCTGCACCACAATTATCGACTTTACCAGTTTCAGTATAAAGTACTAACATTAGTAATTTGTTTGATTGGGATACTGCACATGGCTACCTATTTTCACCATCATATTTATATTTATCATTTTCATTGTACTGGTTGATAATGATCGTTATGTTGTATGCAGGCTGCTTTTCTAGCTATTAAGTCCACTGGTGGAAAGTTGCTTGTATTTCAGTCAGGTATTTTGATAATTAAACTTGTCCAAAATGTGTAATGGTCCAGCCTTTTCCTACCATCTTGCCAGATTGATTATCATTGTCTATTGTTTGGCTGTCAGCAGTGCCTGGAAACTACTTGATAGCTAATCCTTTGTGTGAAACTAACTTTAAGCATGCAGAATAAAATAGTGAACCTGTTTAGTGCTACAGACTTTTTCACTAGAAAAGAGGTCGTTAAAAGTGTATTTATTGGCTTTCTACAGTGCTGCCATCTATTGGTATTGGTTCATTATCTGCTAGGGAAGCTGAAGGTAGATCAAATATTTCCACTGCAGATAAGGTATGATTCATTTCCTCGGTGTTCATATTTGCCAGGACACTTAATTACTTCATCAATATTGCACCTTGCGTCATTTTACTCTTATCAAGTGATTGATTGCAATATTTTGTGCATTATCCAGGAGGCGCATAAGCTACTGCAGCCTGTTGATAAGAATCTCAAAACTATGGCACTAGAATTTGCTGAGTACCAAGTGAGAAATTAGTTTCAATTTTATCTCATAATTTTGCTATTTTATAAACTTAATGCACGAGTAACACTCATGTGTTTTTTTGGGGGTTTATCAGGTTTGTGTAGACTTGTTTCTTACAACGCAGTCTTACGTTGATATTGCTTCAATATCAGTTGTCCCCAATACCACTGGTGGCCGGGTATGCTTGAATGCTTCTTCAGTATCTTCCTTAGATTGCTGAATAGTACTAAACTTTTGATCGTGTAACTCTGCCAAATGTTGCAGTAACCACATATTCTAGAAAAATAGACTCTATTTCTTTCTGTATCATTATCCTAAAAACTTCTCTTAATTTTCAGGTTTACTACTATTACCCATTTTCTGCTCATTCTGATCCAGCCAAACTCTTTAACGACCTCAGATGGAATATTAGTAGACCGCAGGGTTTTGAGGCTGTCATGCGTGTCAGATGCAGTCAGGTGAGCAACCTATCAAACCCCGTTTTACCCTTCTTACATTTGTGTGATAGTAACTTTATTTTCTTTTGTTTTTTTTAACGTGTAATTAGGGGCTTCAAGTTCAAGACTATTTTGGCAGTTTCTGTAAGCGTGTTCCTACTGATGTTGATCTTCCTGCGGTAAGTAACTAAGATTAATACATGATCTAGTGCTTTTTCAAGCTCCATTTGTTGCTTGCATATTCTACCTGTGGGCACACATGTGACGCATGGTTACATCATGGTTGCTTTGTCTTTTTATAGAAATGCTCCTTGGTCTGTGATATAGTTGTCTCGTGATGTTGTGGATTTACAAGTTCCTCCTTTTCGTTTGAATTGCATCCACATTTAGCTCATTTCAATGCTTATGGGAAAATGCACTCATGAGATTCTTATATCAAGTGCTGCTGTCTAGGTGGTTCCACTTTCAGACGATAAAATAGTGTCTTGAAATTCTGGGGTCAGAATCATGTGGCATTTTGTTAGAATTTCTGTTAGTTGAGGAAGAAACAAAACTTGAAAAAAAATTAATTGGAAAACAAAAACTTGTCACTGGAAGCATAAGAATACTGAACTGATTTGTCAATGCAATGCCTGGGATATTATCAACAAATTCTGGAAATATGACACTGGTGGCCATGCGATAGCCCTTACATACAGATCGTCGGAAGTTCCATGTTTTCTTGGCATTGTCTTAATGTTTTTTGCTTTTTTATTTTCTATTTACTGTTTACATGTCAGATGAGAGAGATCTGCTAATGTTATAAGCCATATATTCTAAAGACAATCTTTTGCTCCAGATTGACTCGGACAAAGCCATAATGGTTACCTTTAAGCATGACGACAAATTCCAGGAAAATTCAGAATGCGCTTTCCAGGTAATAACGATTGCATGAAAGTCAGTTAGTTGCGTGACTGAATTTGATTATGATGTTCTCTGTATTATCCTAATGCTACAACAGTAAGAATGTAGGATCATCAATTATTCAAACAATTTCGAACAATCATACTAAGACTACATCATTAAGTATTTCAGATCATCGACTACCCAAACAAAAAATTGGATGAGAGCCTACTTCATTTCTGGTTTATTTTGGGGGAATTTCAATGAGATGTTCATATGATATTTGAACTCTGGCATGCATCATCCAAAAGATACCTAAGACCGGTTGTTGGGTTTTATCAGTTATGGCTGATACAAAAGATTGAAATTCTGGTCCCTGTAATTCCTGAACCATCAATAACAGTTTTTATCTAGGATTTCATTTGTGCCTAAACTCAGTTAACTGACCAAGTTTGAAGTTCAACCTCATCTAATGTTTCTTGTGATATGATTCTATACTATGTGAAATAGCTACCCTTAACAACATTTTGGTTCTTGCCTGGTTTACTAAAAGCAGTACCAGCCCCGCTGTATATGGTTTGTTGGTTACGTTCTGTTCTCAGCAAGATCTTATCTTTGCTTCAGATTATTGGTCTGGTATAAAATATTGGTGCATACAGCATATCATACAAAATATTTACTATTTTCCATGCACATCATGTATGCAAGGTCAAAACTGATCACTTTTCCTTCAGTTTTGAACTCATTAAAATGTGTGTCTGAAACTTCTCACCAAAATCAATTACAATGACCTATCGATTTGTATTATCTGTTCATTAGTAATATTTCAATAGAATGCAAGGAGTTGTGATCATTATTGACTGGTTTCTGCTTTATTGTTAGTGTGCACTGCTGTACACAACAGTATTTGGGCAAAGAAGAATACGGGTGATGAACCTCTCGCTTTCGTGCACTAATATGCTCAGCAACCTTTTCCGATATGCTGATCTGGAGACACAATTCACACATATTGTAAAGCAAGGTAAATCAGTTTTAACTTTCATTCATTAGCATTTATTATTGTTATACTTATGCAGTAATAAGCTCAATAAAGCGATTTATTGAGCAAAAAAATAATTAATTTCTTGAGAACCATACAACATTATATGATATACTGACTTATTTTGCATACTTAGCTGCAAATGCCATTCCATCAACTCCTCTATCTCAAGTTAGGGACCAAGTAACAAGTACCTGTATCAATATCCTCCAGTCTTACCGGAAGTATTGTGCATCTGTTTAGTTCTTCTGGGCAGTTGATTCTTCCTGAGGCTCTGAAACTTCTACCACTATATACTCTAGGTACGGTTATTCTGTATCTAATTCCATATGTTCTACTATTATTAAATCACTAATGCACTGTTTGAGAATATTTATGTCTTTACATATCCTTTTTATTTTTATTTCTCAGCATTAACGAAAAGCATAGGGTTGCGCAATGATGGGAGGCTGGATGATCGGTCCTATTGGGCCTCTATTGTCTCTTCAATTTCTGTGTTGCTCGCTGTTCCATTGGTGTTTCCTAGGATGATTGCGCTGCATGATCTTACATCAAGGGTACACGATTTTCCTTCCATTTCACTTCAATCATAGAAATAAAACAATGACTTTTGAACTATAACTTTTGTGCAGGAAGATGATGAGTCCCTTATACCGACTCCCCTTACACTCAATAGTGAAAACATAGGTGATGATGGAGTTTACTTGTTGGAAAATGGTGAGGATGGTTTCATTTATGTTGGAAATTCAGTAAACCCTGTCACTCTTGAGCAGTTGTTTGGTGTCTCGTCTTTGGCTGGAGTACCAAATCAGGTCAGTGTTGTATCCCTGATCTATCGAGATTTGTCTGATTGATCTGTAGGCTTGTAGTATGACACAAGGATCATAGCCTAGAAGACTGTTCATAAACCTCTTTTTCAACCAAAAAAATATTAGTTTTTCTTTACAAATAAAGCTCACAAATAACTGACCTCTTTCAGTTGGTACTGGAGCAATTTGATAATGAACTCTCCAGGAAGGTAAATGAGGTGGTAAATGAAATAAGGTGTCAGAGATGCTCGTACTTGAGGTACCATCAGCACTCAGCTATATTGATAATACCACCACTCGATTCGAACAATTGACATTCTAAAACTTATTTTGCAGATTGAGATTATGCAAAAGGGGTGACCCATCTGGTTAGTCTTGTCACTTTCTTAACATTAGTTAACTTCTATATGTTTCGTTAGCCTAACACTGACTTTACATCTGCAGGCGATTTCTTCCGTTCATTGTTGGTTGAGGACAAGGCACCCGGTAGCCTTTCCTATGTTGAATTCCTTGTATATGTTCACAGGCAAATCCAAAGCAAGATGACATGAGGCGACCCGCCACATATTGTTGTACAATTTTGGTCGGTAGGAGTACAGATGAGATTGATTTTTTTCGTGTGGGTGAAACAAAATGAATTGAGGGACTCTTCAAAGTGCAACCTAATTCAGTCATAGGGTCCCGATAGAGATGTGTACAGAGATGACAAACCTTCGTGTCTTAGGTTGTGAAAGTAATTATTTTTGTTCGAACTGTGGCTGCATCTTGTCAAGTGGAACCTTTAGATGAAGAATAATGTGTATCATTAGGCGTCTGACTCATAGCTTGTATTAGATGCACACATAAGTCAACGGTTCCCAAAGGGACCGGTGAAGACCAGGCTCTCTCGCTCCACCACCCCACCACCCCACCCCCCCCCCCCCCCCCCCCCCCCCCCCCCCCCCCCCCCCTCTCCTTTATCTATTCTGTTTGCTACCTGATTGTACTTGTTTGATATTGATATCCCAAGTGAGAAACGACATTGTACTGATGTCGCAAAGAAACGACGTCATCTTGGCTTGGTCGCTGCCATTGTTGGATTCGAGGGTCTAGGAGGAGTAGGCCGAGCGACATAGGTGAGACTGATCCAGGGCTGGGAAAACATTGATACTGAAAGTTAATTGGCAGTTGGGGAACATGACATTAAAAGGTGACTTAAAGGTTTCTCGTATTCTCACTTGGGTCCAAACACTATGAAAGTTCAAGTGGTGTACCCGAGGTCCATATCCTTTTAACTTGTCTATCAACGTGGATTGCATTGAAATCATATGGGTTGTGGATTACAAAATGATTCACTCTCTGGATGGTGTGATAATTTACATGTGCAGTAACGCATGATTGATTCACTCTCCACATAGCTGTTACAATTCCATTTTATCTAGCAATATTCTTGCAATTCCCTGTTAGTGTCGATTCACCGCTAATTGCCTGGTAATGGACAGCTGTTGCACTGATTAAATAGATTGTGGAACCAGATATTTCATTTTCAAAGTTCGTGGACTCGTATGAGAAACAAAATCCTGAAGGACCTTGAGGCATTTCACTCATTCTATTGAAAAAGTTTTTCTGGCATTGTGACGAGCTAGAGACCTGGTTACTTGTTTTCCCAGGACTATATCACTTGAGAAAGAGGATAAGGGCTCGTTTGGATTGGAGGAAAATTTTTCCTTTCCTGTGTTTTTTATGTGAAATTGAACTGTTTTTTGTGAAATTTTTGTGCGATTTCTGTGAAATTCCTGCGTTCCAAAGGACCTTTAAGATTCAAACCTTGACAACAATATTCACATATATACAAATAGTGGTAAGAATAGATATAACTTTTTCTTTGGTTGTCCCGCAAGCCATCTTGTCTGTGTGGTATAATTATATAAGCCACCAAATTTCAAGATTTGCATTACATGTCTTTAACAAGTTTCGAAAGTGATGATAGAGTCTGAACAGGTCACGACAAATGTTCATGCAATTACCTCGTTGTGATGAAGTTATATACTGCTTAAGTTTTAGAGCATGCTTGGTTTCAAGCCATGCCTCGCAAAAACACCACCATAACCGTGACAAGATTTTACGCTGAAATTTGTGTGGTGGCCAAAGTTTTATCGAGATGCAAATAGTGCCAAAGCTTCCGCGTTGTTGCCTCAAATTCGACATGGCGCCTAGACACATCTTTGATAATTTAAAAAGAAAAAATAAAAAAGTTTTAGAGACGCGTGACACTAGATAAGAAACTGATATTTTGTACATAGATTGTTACCTTTTGAACTAAATTCGACATGAAAAAGTCGAACGTGAAATAAAATAGGTTTAGATAGTTAGGTCTTTCCGTGGTGGTTGTTTTTTGTGGCGACCGTGCTGTTTGTTAGGGTTAAGGTTTTTCAGTGGTTCGGTCGAAGAGGGTTGCGACGGCGGTGCCAATGGCGGAGCTTAGTTGTGGCCAGAGTAGACCATAGCCCTCCTGCCATACTAAAACTCCTTTGATTACACAGTGATTTTGCTACTGTTTGAAGCTGTTTAGTGCAAAATTAACTAGGCCGGCCCCCTACTTCTTATCTCAAGCTCCGCCACTGGGCGGTGCGGCGTCGTCAAATTCATCGGCATGGAGCATTGGAGAAGGATGCTTCTCAGCGGTGGTGGTGAGTCGAAGGCGCCATCATCGATGAAGAATAAGGTACTCTGACGCCTCCTTTGTCTCGTCATGGTTCTTTATGGCTATGGTTGTGGGCTAATGAGAGTTTGGTTTCTGACGACTATCATCTGGATATTGCTCGGATTTGTGTTTTTCTATTGTGAATATGAAGGAGGCGATGATGGGTTCGGCTACAGGCTCAACGACGGCGAGTTCTTCGTACTTGCATGTGGAATATCAGTCTACTTTTTTTTTGCGAAAGGGTTGGGTTTCAATTTTGCCCTGTGGAAGATGAGGATGGCGGTGGTAGATGGTGAGATGGGCGTGTTCTTTCAGATCGGAGTTTTCGTCCGTGCCATATCCGTCTGGGATGGTGATCCTAAATGGTAGAATTTGCGGCTTTTTTCAAGGTTTCTTGTCTCCTATTAATAAAGTTGGTGTTGACTGGGATGCTATTGTAACGAGGAGATGTAATTTGCTTCAATATTAATAGAATTCTCTTTAAAAAAACGAAATTGACCGTGACAGAGAAGGAGAAACAATATATCCGTTAGGCTACCCCTGTCAGAGAAGCCGTTCGCCGGCGTCTCTTCAATCTCTCCGTCCCCGACACAAAAGCGAGCCTCCGGTGAGCACCAGTCCGCTCGTTCTCACCACCCTCCAACCACGAGTCCGCGCCCCCCTCCGGCGATCCACTAGCGGGCTCTCCTACACACCCGCTCCGGCGACATCATCCTCCCCTGTCCCGACGGCCGCCCGTCGTCCTCCTCCCCAAGGTGAGCCCTAACCCTAACCCGCCTCCTCTACTTCTTCTGCCTCCTTAAGCTAGACAGGTTATGCCCTGCTCGATGCGGCCATGGTGTCATCCGGCGCACAGCCAGCCAAGCCTCTAGCAGCAGATCTGAGCCGATTTCGTCTGTTTAATGTTATCTTTGTTACATGTCTGATGCTAAACTTTGGCCCCGTTCGGATGAGAATAATAGGGGGCGATTATTACTGTAGATGTCACATCAATACTTCCGGCACGATTTATGTGTACTAAACAAGTCAAATCACAAACTAAGTCCAGGACCCCCCCTCTATTTCGCGAGACGAACGTAATGAGGGTAATTAAGCGGCGATTAGACGATGGTTACTGTAGCATCACTGTGTCAAAACATTGATTTCTTTGGCTCGTTAGATTCGTCTCGAAAAATAACGCCCGTCTGCAGAAAGGTTTTGCAATTAAATTTTATTTAGTACCCCTAAATAGTAAGATTCTTTTTTACTTTAGAGGGTAGAAGTTTAGAGGGTGAAATAGAGGGGTATCCAAACGCCCCCTTTATTTTGTTACTTATTTTCTTATGATGCTTCTGAATCGTAGCAGGTGGTCTGCGGTCAGTGGAGCAAGATGTCTGGAAATGTGAGTGCCTAAAAAAAAGAACTTTTCTTGATTGCTAGAGGTGCCAGATGGTGGATTCCAACTTATCTCTCGTGTGTTGTTGTGTGTAGCCGGTCGGTGTCGACAACACTTCTCGGAGGAAATTCGACAAGGAAGAGTACTTGGAGCGAGCTCGACAGAGGGAGCGGCAGGAGAAGGTTATAACGTGTTCTTTTAGTTTTGTTACCTTGTCAGGATTCAACAGAACTATGCCGTACTTCTTTCTCTCTCCCTATATAAGTTGCTAACTTTGCTCTGTGTTTATCTGTTGTTGATCAGGAGGATGCTCGGAAAGGCAAGGGTATGTGGTCCCACTATAGTTCAGTTTAATTTGTTGGTGTGCTGTTTTGTTCTATGGACATAATATGGGTCATTCTTTTCGATTATGGATGCAGATAGAGGCCCTCCTGTGCAGAGACAACCTTTGAAGCACAGGGACTATGAAGTTGATCTTGAGTCTCGCCTTGGCAAGACGCAGGTATGTCAGATTATCCTTCTGTATATTATTCTGTTATGTTTATTAAGCAACATTTTTCTTTGTGTAAACTATTTCATCAAGTAGTTTGGCCCTATTTTCCAAGTCTTTAGTTCCATCAGTATTTTCTTTGGTTCTTTTGTCCGTTGGACTGGTTAAAATCTCTTTAACTTTAGAGGCAGATAGATATGTTGGTCCTTTAATCTGTAGAACCTCTTTTTAGAAAATCTAAAGCCTTTTGTTTCAAAGGTTTACTAATCATGTTTTTCATTCTCTCCTTTTCAGGTGGTGACTCCAATTGCACCATTGAGTCAGCAGGTTTGTTCAGATATCCCATGGGATATGTTTAATGTTTTCAGTACTCTTGAATTCTTTTCATGGGATCTTAATCCTGGAAAATATACTGGAATTAGAATATAGTTTGGTTACTATTACGAGAAAGCACAGGTTGCATCATAATACTTTGTCAACAAATGATCATTTTGTTACAATTTGCTTTTACCTAGTTGTTCTATGTTAACTAGTGCTATTTAGAACCTTAGTTTTCTGCATAAATGTACTTCTGCTATGTTCGTAGTTTAGATCATCACTTGTTATTTTACCTTCACTTGATATGTTGGATACTTATTTGTATTCGTATCAAATTTCTGTACCTTCTGTTTAGAACTTTACTATTTCCACAGAATTAACCTCGCCTATGTTCATGATTAATTTTTTGACGGAAACGTTCATGATTAATTGATCGCTGAAAGTTCCTTATAATATTTTCCTTCTTTTTGACAGGCTGGGTACTACTGTTCTGTATGTGAATGTGTTGTTAAAGATTCAGCCAACTATTTGGATCATATCAATGGCAAGAAGCGTAAGTGTTGGAAACTCTAGTTTTGGCACACCTGATGCGTCAACTATCTAGTATCATAATCATGTTTAATGGTCTGATCATTTGCAGATCAGAGAGCACTGGGCATGTCTATGCGTGTTGAAAGGGCATCACTTGAACAGGTAGGACATTTGAAGTTTTGCATGTGCAATCGAAAATTGGTATTAGCAATGTTATCCATATCATAATTTAGTAGCATTCGAACTTGTTTTCACGATACACAAGGCCCGTTTGGTATAGTTTCTGCTTGTCCTGAATCAAATTTGGGAGTGGCTTGTGGGAAGCAGCTTTTTACCTTGATTTCACCCCAGCCTTCAGTTCCTCGCAAGTAAGCGTCTGCGAAGTCCAAACATCGGACAGCACTTTAGCTTTTTTTCTGTGAAGATGGTGAAGTAAAAGCTGTATGAAAAGAGACGTATTGAGTCAGTCACATAAGGCTAGTTATCAAATGCTTGAATATTTAGTTTTGTCATCCTATAGGGTTTTTAACCATTGGTATGCTTCTTCCATTTGTTGTTTGTTACTCAAATAACTTTCTGCCCGCAGGTTCAGAAAAGGTTTGAGGCACTTAAGAAGAGGAAAGACCCAAGCACCTTTAGTGAACAAGGTGAGAAAAAAGTGTGATCACATATGATTTCTTTGCCCCTTCTGCACATCGGAATCAAATCTTCCCATTGCACAACATATCTTTAAGGGAATAGGGAGCATAACATATCCCATTTACATTTTCCAATGATCCAGATTTGGATGAGAGAATAATGAAACAACAGCAAGAGGAGGAAGAGAGGAAGCGGCAACGGAAGGAAAAGAAGAAAGAGAAAAAAGTAAGTGCAGCCATGCATGCAGATCACCACATGTTCCTATTTTATGCTTTCCTTTGGAAATGAACTGTAATCACTGATGTCAAATGGTTTCAGAAAGAACTGGCTGCCCAACATGAACCTGAGGACGTCGACCCTGACATTGCTGCTATGATGGGTTTTGGAGGGTTTGGTTCCTCCAAGAAGTGAGCGCCATGCTGCTGCTGGAGATATGATTCAAGACCATATGTGCCTGAGCAAAGGTCTGTGATAAGAATCCTATGAGTGAAGCAAAAATGCCAAGTCTGATACCACATTTAAAATCTGATTTGTAACAGTTTTGAAGATCATTTCATAGTCAATGATTCTTTGTTGCGGCACTGTGGATGTGTAAAAACAGAATAATGAAAGAATTATTATGTTTAACAATCATTTTTGAAAGCACGAGTTCCATCCCAGTCTCTTCAACATAGCTTGCTCATTTCCTGAACTTAATTTGACCCTCCTAAACTGAGCAATACGGGTCAGGTTTCCAGTTCCCCCACAGTATAGCATGGATTATGATGGGTCGCACTAGCTGAACAGGCTGGGCGCAAGTGCATTTTCTCTCAATCACTGGAAGCAAGGTACAGATGAGGAAGGGAAAAAAATTGTGGGTATTATTTGGAGTGAAATGAGCCAGGAGTTTACTTTTTTTTTTTCCTGCATTGTCACTTAGGTCCATGAACATTCAATGTAACGATCTATTTTTAAGCTTTTTAATACCCTTTCAGCCTCTTTCTGTGTCAGTGCTCAACTGGATGTGCGGCTTTTTTTGCACACGAGACGGTGAATGATTTTGTAACTGATACACGATTAACATGATTTCATTGGAACCATAAACTGTTCGAGTTCCTTGAGGTCTAACACACAGGACACAACTAACAACTTAACTAACTAGCGAAAGCCAAGCCAGGCTGAACGGGTATGAAGTATGAACCGCTGTTGGACTCTATAAATAGATCAAGGACTTGGATCTTAAAACCTTTGAGGACTCAAGAGGAGAATTCACAAATAATTTTAAGGACCCTAGATGCATCGCTCTATTTTTTAGTAGTACATTTTACTCTTTTTATTTGTTATTCCTGCCAATGCCAAGGTACCTAGCATTCAGAAACCTGCAAAGTTTGAGAGCATATCCGTAAATTTGGTGAGATACCTTTTGTATTTAAACAGAGCAAATCTGCTAAATTGGAAAATGAAATGCTTTACAGCGTCACGTAGGCAGGAAGAAAGAAGATGTCTGGGAGACACTATGCACATTTAAATTTTGTTTACTAGAACGAACAAAACGCCAAGCAACCGTCATCTAAGGTAAATACTTTAGAGGAAGCCTTAAGGGCAAAAATGAACATACAGCCTCTACAAGAAAATAAAATCACAGCCGAACATCTGGTCGTTTCTGATGTCGCCGCTGGCTAGACACGTGGCTTCATCTATCCCCTGCAGTTGGGATTGTCCGCAAGTTGGCTCGCTCTTTTATCAGTGCTGCATGCAAAATACAACATCAGCAAATGCAAAAAATGTGAGACAATATAGGTTGATCTGTTCAGAGAGAAACATACACATTGCCTGCTGCCGAGCTATGTCCCCCATTTGCCCAATGCCAGCTTCCATCGCTTCAGCTACCTTGGCTGACTTGTTGACACCATCAGCTATCTCATGACTGCAAACGGACAGGACACACTAGTTACACACGAGGGTACATTCTCTTGAAAGAAAATGGATAGTAGCACTGCGACTGACTAAAAAGAATATTAGTGTGAATGCAGAGCTCAAACAACAACCTCACTATCAGGTTATTGGCCCGTGCCCCCATGTTGATTATATAACATTGCTAACAATTTTTTCAAATGCTTATGAGAATGTATGTGGTCTACGTCTTTATTACAGAGGAATGCATCTAAATTCGTTTCTGCAGTTATACTTCAGCTTAAGTAATTTTCTCCAAGGAATTGCTGTTCAAAGATGCAAGCTAGATATCTCAGATCAGTGGGCATTTATAAATATATCTGAAATTATAATATTGCAGAAAATTATAATGGTTGTGTTACAACATATGTTAACAAGGTCCTTTGCCATTGCTTCCTTCTAGCAATAAAAATGGATGAACTGCCGAAAAGGACAAGGCCATGTTCTCAAGAGACACAATGTGGAACGCAGACATTCAGTAATTTCAGTATTTCACCAATCCATTGTTGTGCTCTTACCTCAAGTCACTAACTTCGAGGGTAAGATCACTGATTTCCATGCCAGAGAGCCTTACAGCAGCCATTGTACTTGGTAGCTCCTCCAAAGCTGCATCAGCCAGCATGCAAAATGAATTTGCAGCTCTCCTCATAGCCTGACGAATAAAATTGAGTCATAAAGTTCCAACAGCATAATTTATATTGCAGGATTGTGATATGCTTGAATATATTCAGTAACCAATTAAAATATTACAAATGGAAAAATCAACCACACTACTGTCGATATTTCCAAAATTTCATAACATATCATACCGACATTCAGTGGCAGATCTAGGTCAGATCTAGGTCTGGAACCATGGGCATTCAAACGTTGGAGACAAAAAATTTGAGCAATTTTGATTATGTAACAATGTTTTTGAACTTTTCTGTGAATATGACACCGAAATTTATGCCATGTTGAATGCAATACTTTGTTCTCACGCTTTTAGGCTACAAATATGTATTATTTCATCTAATTTTCATACACAATATATAGACCCTTTTTCTTTCTCAAATATTTGGGCATTCACTTGAATGCCCTTGAATTCAATTGGGTCTGCCAATGCCGACATTATCTCTCATTTTGAACTTCAGCAATCAAGTTCTTCATTTTTATATCAGTTTTGTTTCCTTTTATCTTCTACTGTCTTCCTCATTCTTAACATGTGAACTAGCTAGTGTATATATAGATATAGAAATAAGCATAGAAGTCCAAGCTAAACAAAGATAAAACTCAGCAACAGTTAAACATAAATCTTCACAATTAGTGAGATGCAGCAATGATATCAAGCTCAAATTTAAAGAGACCATCATGGATTTTATTTTTTCTTTTAGGGATGCAAACATGGATTTCATTCTGGCCTTATGATTCAATGCATTGCTTCAGCACTTATGCTGAGGATCATATCACTGTGTCACGAATCAGCATGATGGCTTCCTATATATTTTCAACCGTCCCAATTCTCATAAAACAGTTGAAACAACAATTGCAGTGCCAAGCTTTACAGGCTAAGCAAGGAGAGGCTCAGGAAGACAGCAACACTCACCAGCATCGTAGGAATCGCCACAGCAACCATGCTTGTGAAGGCCACGGACGTCTGCACCCGCAAAGACACGAGGCAGAATACTCAATGAGCGCAAAATTGCAGGGCCAAAACTATCCAGGAATCAATAGACAAACCGTCACTCTGCGCCGAGAGCTCAGCAGCGTCTCACCATGACGGCGACGGCTGTCAGGAGGAAGAACACCGGGTCGCCGGCCGGCCCCGCGCGGGCCGTGCGGAGGTAGGCCGGGAGGCCGGCGCCCACGCTCGCCACATAATCCTCGTGCTCCTCCTCGGTATCATCGGCCCCGGCCTCTTCATCCACCAACGCGCCGTCCTCCTCCACGAGGGCCGCCGCGGCGGCGCGTTTCTTGGGGAGAGGGGGATGGGGCGACGGCGGCGGCGGGGGTGGGCGGAGGGATGCCGATGGAGCGCGAGCGCGGCAGCGGTGGGAGAGGGGTGGAATGGGTACGGAGACGGAGGCGGGGCCGAGGGGGCGACGGCACGGCCGCGGCGGAGGGCGGAGGATGCCGTGGAGCTGCTGGTGCGCTGCCATGACTGAAGAAACGGCCGTGGAGGAGAATGTGTACCACGTGTGTTATCTCGTCCGTCGGATAGCCAGTTAGCGTCCGCGATGGGACCTGGTCCCACCATCACTCGCTGCGGCCATGTGCTTCGGCTATCGGGCTATCGGCGCTAATTCAGCACATTTGTTGCCACGGACAGCAAAGAAATTTCGCTTTGTGGTTGTAACGAAATTCGCCCTCCATATCCGCAAACCATTGTTTCCAGCTTCCTGTCATACTACACGTTAAAAAACCCGGATTCAAGTAATATTTTTGCACTACATTAGGCTAAAAGGGATATTTTTTAGGTTTTTAGCTACACTTGAGCAACTTTTCATATCACTCTCTTATGAAGCACAAATGTGGCTTCGCTGGCTCCACATTGAACTTGATCGCCGAATACAGAAACACTCTTTGCGTGCACAGTACAATGCTAACGATTCAGAGAGCCGAATGCCATTTCAGCATAAACATGCCAATTTAGAGTGCACAAGTTTGGTCCTAGGATGGTACAGATACGGTGGATATTTGATTCTAACCAATGCCAATTTAGAGTGCACAAGTTTGGTCCTAGGATGGTACATATACGGTGGATATTTGATTATAACCATTGAAATTTGCTTTGGACCCTGGTGCAGGGTTTCAAAACCGATGAAACCGGTCGGTTATTGTGATAACTAGACTTATCCATCTGGTTCGGTTTTATCAGACGGTCGGTTATTGGTAAAAACTGAATCTGTGTACTCTAGCATATAGTTACTGATTGGTTTTGTCGTAACCGGCCCGGTTTCGTCGGTTTTGGTTTTTCTGGTTTTTTTGAAATTTCAATCCTTGCCCTGGTGCTATGGCACTGGGGGTGAGCCCACGTATCTTCACCCCTACGCCGCCGCTTGAGCACGTCGTGGCTATGAGGATTTCTGGATAGGAACAGAGATGCTACTGGAAGAGAAAAGAGAGTCCGCAGTATCTTTTAAGCAATAGAGCAAGCCGGCACATCGTTATTCTGCCGTCAGATTAAGCGGTGGTGTTCATGGACGGCAGATAAAGAGAGAAAAACCAGTGGTGTAGCTGACAGGTGGGTTCCGGTTTCTTTTGTCTATTTCTCTTAATTAACAAAGCTCTTCTTTTTCATGCTTCAAATAAATAGCAAACAAGATCTAAAAATATTGCTGATATTGAGAAACATAAACTACAACTTTGCTCTTGGGCCAACAAGGTTTCAAAATTACGAATTTAAATTTGCTAAACTTCAGGCATAGTTATTTTAGAAATTTGGTTGGATACTTTCTAGGTCTAATATTTCCGTAACTTCTCCAAAATTATATTTCACTGAATGCTCCTTGGTGGAAGTTTTCCAGGGCCAACTTCTATTGTGAAATTTAGGGTTTGTTCACAAGGTACAATTTTCACTTGCATTTAACTATTTTGAACTTCTTTAAATTGAGAATTGATTCTTACCAGTTTGATTAAACACACAAAAAAGCTTGCATGTATGAAAATGAGCACGATATATGTTTAGGGCTTTCAGAGACACCGGGGTGTCACAGTAATGCTTTAGTATGGCTATTACATAACTATGAAAAGAGAACAAAAATCTTTAGTCTTGTCGGATAAAGGCTTCCAAGGATTCAATTTGACATGTTT
This sequence comes from Eragrostis nindensis, assembly GCA_012490785.1. Classification (NCBI taxonomy): domain Eukaryota; kingdom Viridiplantae; phylum Streptophyta; class Magnoliopsida; order Poales; family Poaceae; genus Eragrostis; species Eragrostis nindensis. Next base: position 203,318 of record JAAXCT010001139.1, on the reverse strand, counting down.
TCTTTTTTGAAATATAACATAAGGGTGCATATGTAGATGCATACATGTTATTTTCACAAATATGCATAACATTTGCCTTGGGTATCTACCAATGCTTATGTAGTAGCCAAGGAGACTGAGATGACCTTTTCTTGGATTTGAAACGTTGTCAAGTGATTGGAAATTTCTTCACATAGGCCCTAGAGTATACTGACCGTTCGTCTTATTCAAATTTTTTAAAAATTATCATATATTTTGTTATGATTTGTTTTATCATTAAAGAAAGTTGAAATATACCTTATAACTTTGCATGTTTGAACTAATATTTTGAATAAGACGAATGGTCAACGTAACAAAAAATCAACATCGATAGATTTGTACTCACGAAATGTTGTGCATGTAGAAAGATCCTTTTTTTTTTTTTGCGAATGGAGAAAGATCCGTGTATGTGGAGCAAGATCATGGTATCTACATAATTTAAAAAATACATGCAATGAGAATTTGTCTGATTTCACTTTGTATTTTAGCCAGCCTAGTTCATTTCTCAGATATGATGCAACCATATTGCAATTTATTTGATAACTTGGACTTGATGATCTTGAAGCTGGGAATCCACGTGTTTCATCAAGGCGTTAGTGTTAGACTGACTCCAAGGAAGAGGCGATTTCAAGATGCAGATGGAAATTGCCTCCTTATAAAAGATGCAGTTTTCGCTGCCATCTCCAACAGTGAGAGGCAAGTGGACGCCCCGCGGCGCCGCGGCTCGCCCTTAGAGCTCTACGCCGTCGTCATCACGCCTGCCGCCATCTGCCCCAACCCGAACCGCACCTCCACTTCCTCAAGCATCGCCGCAACCGACCCTGTCGAGCATGCCCTCCGAGGCACCACCTTCGTCAACTGTCGCCACATCACCCCTATCTACCTCCGCCGCGGTGGCCTCCACGGCGGTCGCGCCCCCGCACCACTAATTGCTCAACCATCGCCGCCATCGACGATGGCAACCGCTCTCAGCGCGTCGAGTTCCGCGGTGGCCGCAACTCCAACGCCAACGTCCTCCGCGGCAACCGCTCTGCCAACTACCACGACTCCCGCACCATCAACCACCCTGACGGTCGCGCCAACGTCCGCAGCGGTTGCAACTCCAGCACCAACGTTCTCCGCGGCGACTGCTCTGCCAACTACCATGCACACTAGAAGAAACAGGCTGATTAATGAACTTTTTCGGACGTTTTTTGTCGTAAATCATGATTTATGATCTTTTAAAAAGCGTCACAAGTCGAGCATGGTTAGTCACGATTTATGATGTTTTTTGTGTTCGCCGTTAGACCTACCGTTTTCACCTGAACGGGCCTGTAGCCGTGATCGGCATGGCATCCAACGTGTCATCCGACGTGGCGGCACAGCCACGATGGCATGATGACATGGCCAATCCATGTTTCCTTTCCTCATTGGGCCACGTGTTGCCGTTGTATTAGTCCACATGTTATTTTTCTATTGGTCCATGTGTTATATTTCTAGTGGTCCACTTGTGATCTTACCATTTGTCCACGTGTCCTTTTCCGACTGGCCCACGTGTCTTTCCCCCATTGGTCCACATGTCCTGTCTCCATTAGTCCACGTGTCTTTTTTTTTAATTGATCCACGTCTTCATTCCCTATTGGTCCACATGTTGTACTCTCGATACTCCACATGTCATATGCTTAGTGGCCCACATGGTCGTTCTGGGCCCATCTATATTTCATCATAAAATCATCCTAGCCAATCATGTACACCAATTCATCACAATCATATCACGCCGGACCCACTTTTGGTCTATGCTTGGATCGTCACAAACATATGCCAATTTATATCCATTATTAAATGCATAACTGAGTCATATATACATGAACTAAGCCATAGTTCACATTCAAGCCAGATCATGAAATGATGCCACATTACAAAACTTATCAAACTAGAAATGAAGATCATCATTCTGATGCTAGTGGTGAAGGATGCACCTGACCTTTATCTGCAAACATCCTCCTAAGAGATGCAATCAGCTGAATAGTTCCAACCGGGTGGGGTCTTCATCCTTATATTGATGTCTCTAAAACAAAATGCAAAGAAATGTCTAATGTTAGCTTTAAGGTTAACCTATATATTTAGATATTTGCAAAAATATTTATAGATTAGACAAAAGGTTAACCTTATGTGATGGCTTTGGTCTGTTTTCTGCGCAGCTATGCAGTCACTATTCATGATCCGGCATGGTGATTGCGGAGGTGAGGGCAAGGGCAAGACTGTATTGCTGCCCCCCAAAGAAACCAGACGTGTAGCCAGGGAACAAAGAAAGAAGGAGCAAGCTCGGGAGGATTAAAATTAACATGGATGGAGCTTTCTCGCAGGATACGGGTTGAGCAGGCATCGGGATAGTCATTCGCGATGACACCGGTGCTGTGCTGCTTTGTTCGTGGCGGGTAATCTTTGGTGCGCTATCTGCTGAGGAGGTAGAAGCTCGAGCATGCAAGGAAGGTCTGGCGCTAGCTGCAGAATGGGAAAGGCACAGGGCGATTGTAGAGTCGGACTGCTCAACATTGATGAGGTCCTTGAGTAGTCCAGAGAAGAATAAATCCTCACTTGTCTTTCTGTTAGATGAGGTTAGAGCTTGTAGTGCTTTGCTGCCGGAAGTCAAATTCCAGGCTATTAGGAGAGAGAGAGAGTAATGTAACAGCCCATGAACTCGTACAGTTGGCGAAACGTACTACCCACTCTGCTGTGTGGCGTACGTAGGTTCCCGGGTGTGCTGAGTCAATGGTTGTCCAGGATTGTAATCTTACCCTGAGTAATCAATAGAAGTCTCTCTTTCCTCGCAAAAAAAAGTAATAGAGACAAATTGATCATCGTTAATTAATATTCTTGGTTTCTTCATTAGAACGATGGTTGGTGTTTCCTTTATCAGATTATTTAAGTTTTGATGTGTCCTAGCTTGGGTCAGAATTTCTCCTACATATGTGTTATAGGAAAGTATAATCTCTTCTACTTAATGAGTGCGTGTTCAGACACATCCGTCCTCGAAAAAGTTACATGACAAATCCACTATGTATGCAGTACGTACAACATGAAGAAACAATGACGATCATCGATCATCATTCCCTCCGGCCCGCTGCAAGAATTTCTCTCAGGTGACCTGACGGAACTCGTTGAGAAAAGAGAGCAGGCCGGCCGGGCGACATTGCATGCATCCCTCGAAAAACCACCCTTTTTGCTCGATCTGCTTTACTATTCCGGATTTCCGGCACAGGAGTTTTTGTTGGACCCATGGCCGCACGGCGCCTGCCTTGCCTGCGGCTGCCATGCACACGCGCCAACCAATTCTCCATCGAGTGCTAGCTGCCTGGCCGCACGGCACCTACAGGAGTTTGTTGCGGCGTGCATGCATGTGGCAAAGTCGCGCATGCATGCTGTCTCCTCGTCCAGCTACGTACAGCACGTAGTATATATGGAGTGGCAGAGGCGACCATAGTACCTAGCTACCCACGCTCTGCGTTTCTCTCTCTCTCTAAAACTACTTTTGTGTGTGTCACACGTCTCTCTCATTGACTCATTGTGCCCTTTGAGCTTTTGGTTGAAGTACTAAAGTGAGTGTGAGGAGGGAAGACAAGGTCCTTTTCATGGGTCCATAAACAAAAACCTGGTCGAGTGCATATATAGCTAGCTAGTGGGAAAAAAGAAAACCGGATGCCTCAAAATTAATGGTGTTGCAATTTTTTTTCATAGCTAATGAAACAAAATAAATGTTCAATGTCATATTAATGAGGCATGTGGCCCATGCGAAACATCAAGTTCAGCCTCCCGCCGTGACAATAATTCACTAAAATGGTAACTCAGTGGGCAGCACTGTGCGCTTGCCTAAGCCCAAAGGTCATTAGAATGGACCTAACGAGGGGAAAAAAAAAAGAGATTCGCTGACAGTGAAGGACATTGAAGCTGACTCACAAATCCATCCTTTCACAAAGGTTTAAGCGAACCAACGAAAAAAAAACATTCGATTGTTTTATTGTCTTCTGAGAACTTGATTGTGTGCTGTGATTCGTTCTCAATGATGCTTGCATAACGCAATGAGAAAATGTTCGTGGGTTTTTTAGATCATCGAGAATATCTTAATTTTTGCTTGCGCCTTAGTCATTTTGTACTGAAGTTACATCTAGTTCATATCGGAGTAATTGCAGGTGATGCTAGTATGATCTGCACATTTCTACGGAGAACAAGTGCCCTAAAATATGCGCACGTGTTAAAACCTTACAATTGTACATGTTACAAAGAAACTGAGTTTCATTATTCAAAACTAGCAAGGTGTCCCGCGCAAATTGCGCAGCTAGACATACTATAACAAATATTAAATATTTTTAGTTGCACTTGTTTAAATGATCGCATCCGCATGGCTAAATTTGAAAAAAAAAATATAGATCACATGGTGCAACTCTAGCTAATACAATTGTCTTCAGTTCAACCATATATATAGTATAAATTTTTCAAATTTAGTTGTCATGACTTCACCTTGAATATATTAGCTAATATACCTTGTTTTTTCTCACACCCTCCTACAAACCTTGAACTCTGCAAGGCCTGGCAGCGCGGCTGGTTTCTTCTGTACGTGGGATGACGACACCATGTCTGCCATGCCATGTTGAGTGTGGCCCGTGCCTATTTGCTGGAGGTTTTTGCAATTCACTCCCTCATGATCCTTCCCACGCAGTGAGCTTTCCGTGCCACAGTGAACATTGCTGCTTTGCTTTATCATTACCTATAATATTTCTTTGACATGATTATCGTCTCTCAACATTTGCACACCATCAATTGATGATTGTCTTACCAGTTGTCACTGGTTGCCTGCCTTCTCTGGTACTCGGAACATGTTATGTCTTGCTCATGCTCAATCACCAGTCGCCTGAAAATCTGTATTGTTGCTCATATCACTCAGGTCTGCTGCCCATATATAATAATTCTAATAATAATCTGATCTGCCTTGTGCATTAGCTGAGCGAGGGCAGCGTGAATTGAATCCGTACTGTTTACTTTATGGTTCATATGTGTGATCTTTGTCACCTCATCTCCCTCAACCGCATGGGCCCACATATAGTCTCATTTTTTTTTTCACCTCCCACTCAACAGGCGTATCTCTCCGGAGGAAACCACAAACCGAACCCTCATGCTACCCTGTATCATTGTATATCTCATCTTCCGCTTCATTGAAGGCCCGCCGATGATTGCTCTCAAATCTCAATTTGGGACCCTAGCTTTGTAGCATCTGATAGTATGACAATGGCAGTGGAGCAACACCCTACTCCTCTCGAGCTCCCCTTTTCAATAAACGGATGGAAGCCACCTTTTCTACTTTAATACCCCTGCTTATGATCTGCTAACTGCTAACGATCCAGGTTGGCCAGAAGACGCCCACCACGGCGGCAATGAGTGCAACTTGTTTTTGTGGCCTGCTTGCATGACGATTCCGATGGTGTTTGGCAAATCCCAAGCTCAAACGTATAGGAGAACATGATGTTGACGCGACCTGTTCCTCCTGGATGGATTGCGTCCGTGCTTCTTCCAAATCAAGCCATGTAATTGTCCAAGTATACAGTCAAATTAACTTACCGGAGCCGTGGACATTGTGTGTGTGCTAGCCTCACCCATACTCATGACAGCAGGCGTATGGAACAGGCCGTAGAAGACTTCACGTAGCTTTGCTTATTTCGTTGCTGTCTGTGCTGTTGCTTTCGGCAACCGTCAGAGTATGGGTAGTCTTTGTCGTCTTTTGGCTGGAGTAGTCGCCTTGTAACTGAATGTAAGCTGGTAACCCCAGCCGGATGATGTATCAAACCCTTATTTGCTTTACAAAAGCAGGAATATTCTACTTTCAAAAGAAAAAGAAATTCTCAATTCACAACAAGATTTCAGTTAATTCTCGACATTGATGTCAAAGTGGCCGACAGTTTATGAAGTTTAGTGTATTTGTTTTGAGTGGCTCACAGTTTAGTAGTACAAATTTCCATATTTCCCAACAGTTTTAGAAAATTCCTTACAAACTCATTCCCTACAAGTTTCAAATATATTTAATAAATACACTAAAACTGTCACCCACTTGTAGAAAAACTGTAGGGGATCTTATAGTGATTTGATATGTTGCCGTATGTGCATATATCTCTCTCTTATAACTTGTACACTGATGCTCGTTCCGCCTATGAGTTGAGCTCACGGGCTCACGGCGTCTCGTTAGGTGATGTTGTTCGCCGGTGACACATCATCTCAGCTCGATCGCGACATGGGTTCTAGACGTTTATCTGCACGGAGAAGACAAAAGCCTCGCGCTCTTTCTTGTCTCACAATCCTGACGTTACGATCGTTTGCTCTCGGTGGACACAGGATTGGTTGATTAGGACGACTCATCACGAATTTCGATATTATAATTAGATATGAGGGTGCTTGGGTCCAAGAGTTTTCATAATGACGGCGATAGGTGATTTTGTAGCTTTGAGAGTGAATGTGGTGACTCTTTTTAATTAATCTTCAAATATTTATTTATTAAGATAATAGATAGATAAAACCCCACTCCCAATGTAGCATTAGCACGCAACTAGACGATGGGGTTATTCCCCATCAGCAACGTGAGGTAGACTGGTGGTGGGCATCACCAGTAGTCCGTGCTTGCAGAGCCGGGTGGGGCGAAAGCGACCATGCCGTCAGATAATCTTTATCACCATGGATCCACCCGGTCGCCGGCGCCTTTGGACAACGTGCATGCGGTGCTGGCTCCACTCGACGACACAGACCTCAAATTAACCCTGGCCGCAGCTGACCACAGCCTGCAGATTTTCGTTCGACCAGGTCCACAAGCACACGTACGCTTTTCGATCCATGACTGCCCATGGAAAATAAACTGTAACTCGATCAGCCATCTGGATCTGCACGCACGCACGTACACACACGCACGTACTGACGCCATGGATCCGGCCGGATCGGGTCGCCGACACGCGGCATCATCCTTTTCAGACGATGGATGGATGGATGATGCGTGACACGGCAGGCGATGACTCTTGGCCTGATGATTTGATCTGGCCGCGGCCGGGAGATCGAGCGAACGATACCACCGCTCCTTGATTGTCTGAGTGAATGGTCAGGCACATCAGGGAGGGTACGATCGTAGCTAGCGCTACAGGCGCCTACGACGCCGTAGGGGGTATCTCGTGGACCAAACAGGATTTTGTGATGGGGTCCACCTGGGTGTAAAGACGACAGTGCTAGCTAATTATGGCGAAAGTACAAGCCACGCCCTGATCGCAACATGCATGTGCGTCAAGAGCCATGGAATGCTTTGAGAATCACTGTGATAGGTTCCAAAGATTTACTGTACTTCAGTTCAAAATACATCTGGTTATACCAGTCATCATAAAGTATACCCTAACTTAATATTAGTTTCATAATAAGGTGTGGTCTCTATTGAAAAAGAAGGTAGGATGCGCTCAAAAAAAAAAAAGAAGATAGGAGGACAGTAGTATAATATTTTCATAAATATGTTTGCTATGATTTTTATTGTTCATGAAAGGTCCATGTTCTTCCTTTTGGAGGCTAGTGGTGAGTACCGGTCGTGGATGCTTTTGCGGGGTACCCCAACTCGTAGGGAACTCAGCAATGGTAGTGAGTCAAAGGCATATCATCGATAGAGAATAAGATACTCTGACCCGTCCTTTGTCTTGTGGTGATTCTTCGTGACCATGGCTGTGGGCTAGTGAGAGCTTTGTTTTTGTTGACATCCTTTTGGATGTTGGTCGGATTTGTGTTTTCCCACGCTGAATCTGGTGGAGGCGATGATGGGTTTGGCGACGAGCTCAATGACGGCAAGTTCAACATATTTGCGTGTGGAAGGTCAGTCTACCTCTCTCACTACAAGAAAATTACCCTGGCACCACGGCTCAAAAGTGTTGCAATATGGGTATTTTTGATGCAATATTAAGCAATTGCAACTAAATATAGGCGTTGGGAGGTGTTGCAAGTGCGACCGATGCAATAGGGTATCGCAACACCTTTTTGAGACATTGCCATAACTTTGGTGTGTTGCAACGACGTGTGGTGTGTGGCGATAGCTTGCATACGCAACGCCACAATCATTGTTGCTATAGTGGTTATTGCAACAACGTGTGGTAGAAATTTTGAATTGAAAAACACGTTTTAAAAATAGCAAAAATATTTTTTTAATGGGGGAGGGCCCATCAGCCAGCCCATCAGTTACCATCATCAAGTCGCAAGTGTGGCATTTTTCACACACTACGCGGCCGGCAGCGCCACAATCATTGTTGCTATAGTGGTTATTGCAACAACGTATGGTAGAAATTTTGAATTGAAAAACACGTTTTAAAAATAGCGAAAATATTTTTTTAATGGGGGAGGGCCCATCAGCCAGCCCATCAGTTACCATCATCAAGTCGCAAGTGTGGCATTTTTCACACACTACGCGGCCGGCAGGATTCGAACCCACAACCTTCAGCTTGCACATGGAGCCCCTCTACCACTACACCATAGCATCACATGTGCCCATGTTCTGTTTTGAATTCAAATATATTAGATTAAACCAAGTGTCAAGTGCTTGTTTGAGGCCCTAAATGAATTCAAATAGAAAAGTTGTCAAATACAAAGTTTCATAACTTTTCGAGACAACTTTCATTTTGGTCGTTTGTCCATCCGAGGTCGTTTGAAAGTTTTGAATTTTAAATTTGAACTCTTTCAAACTAAATTGCAACACTACACAATCAGTGGCAACGATTTTGGTTTTTGTTGCTATATCTAAGAGCTATTGCAACGATCCAGGTTTGCGATGCTATATCTAAGACTCTTTTTGCAACAATTCAGATTTATGTTGCCATAACATAAACTTTTGGCAACACACAATAGCACTAATAGCAACGTTCTATATTCGTTGCGACATTCTCAACTATTGCAACCATTGGAAAAAACATGGCAATAACTATGTCGTAAATGCAACACAAATTATTCGTTGCGATATATAGTAGCTATTGCAACTATCAAAATTTAAATCGTAACACTACACAATCAGTGGCAATATGTCCTTCTATTGCAACTAAAATTGACAACTGTCGCAATAGGCTCTATGTATTGCAACCAATATCACATTGTTGCAAAAAAATTGGTGGCATTAGACCTAAAACCTTGTAGTGTCTTTTGCAAAAAAGTTAGGTTTCAGTTTTCCCCATCAAAGGTGAGGATGACGGTTGTGGATGGTGGGATGGCCGTGTTCGTTCAGATTGGAGTTCTCGTCCGTGTCATATCCGTTTGGGATGGTGGTACTAGATGGTAGAATTTGCGGCTTTTTCGAGATTTCTTGTCTCCCATCAATGGAGTTGGAGTTGTTTGGGTGGCTTATGTAATCAGGAAATGTAACGTGCTTTAATATCAATGAATTTCCTTTTTGGAAAAAAAAACTCGTAGGAAATTGTTAGCTTGCAGGTCGTCCTATATAACCTAGTGCCTGCACCTCTTTTTCTTCCCTCTGTTATCTCTATTTTTTACTGCAAAAAATCTCTTTTAGATTTACTAGCCTCTCTATGAAAATATATACTTTCAAGTTAAGGCGTCAATACTTCCTCATCTATCTATTATTAATAAAAGGAGATGACCTTCCCACCACGGTGGCTGTGAAAAGAGATAAAAATCTTAGAAATTCTCACAAAAAAGCAAAACATCCAGCCTTTAATTACATATCTATGTATTTTGAACAACACATCCAACCGTAAATCCTCTAGGGTAATCCTGTGACCCCTCCCGAACCTCGGCTCTTTTGGGGCCTCGACTCAAACCAGCAGCCACCGCCACCGCCGCCGACTGCGTCATCCGTGAGCCGTGACCCGTGGCATCCGTGAGCCATGATCCGGGATGAGATGCTCATGCTGCTGCAGTTTTCCTACCGTCGGCATGCGTCCATGGTGGTTTTTCTTTGGGATATGCAGCTAAGATCTGTTCGATTGGGCCCCATGATGGTGGTTAATAACTTACCACCCGACCATGATCGTAGAATTTTGTGTGGCATCAAGATGGTTAGTTGCTCCCGCATGCAAATTCACCATGCATGCCACGCCAAAGCAGCTGTAGCTAGCGTGAATGTATTGGCGAACATGAAACAGCGCGCGTAGCAACAACAAAAGGAGGAAAAGAATCACGATGCATCACCGTCCCTGGTTGTGCCACAGTCGCCGACAGCAAGCCAACAACTTCCCCACAAGGATCCATCTGCAGGCAGCGTGGCTTCTATGTTACTTTTTACCAGCGTGGCCACCTCAAGCCTTTGTTTTTCCAATCTCTTCTTGTCGAGTGGCTTTGAATTTTCCTCCAACTAACCAGGGGCAGCATGCTCTGACGTTTTGTCAGGTCAGTAGCAGCAATTATATGTTTTCATCACCTCTCCACCCTTTTGTATGTTTTGGCTATCAGGAAGAATATATTTTTTTTTGGCTAATCGGCAAAAGATCAGAGATTCGTTTTGGACTGGGAAAAATAGTTCATGATAATTAGACATGTATGTCGGTGAAAGACGTACATCCTTGCTGATGGCCGGTGCTCGGGAGCATAACACTTCCGTATACTAAGTGACCTGAAGTGGGTACGTGCTAATTCTAACCCATACTGTATTTAGTACCGAACTACCCAAGCAATCACCACTTGATAGTTCAATTAATAGTTGTAATATATATCTGCTTCCGGTTTTGAATTCCCCTACCCATGTACTCATGAATATTGTTCCGTGTTCCCGATGAATTATGATTTTCTTAGTACGGACACATAATTGATTACTGCTACTGGAACCTGAGCTTTGTTAATTTATTTTTTAGGGTCAATTTATAATGGAACGCTTCAATATTATATATATATTATTGGCTTCATACTGATGTCATATAAAAAAGAGGACACATAGATCAGTGCTTAGTAATATGGTCAATATATAAGCACCACACATATTGCCAACAGCAATGGATGATTTTAGGGCATGCCATCAAGAGGAGGAGGATTAACAAACACATTACGCTTTGATTAGTAGTATTATAGTGTTGCATACTATTCTTACGGGATAATCAAAATGATATAATTTTCTAAAGTTGTATTGCATAAAATAAACAGGCATTGGTTTCAATTATTTATATACATATGTACGGATTATAACATAAGCGATTAATGTACTTAAAAAACAACATTTACAAATATTTTTTATGAATAGATGATTGCATTGCTCATTTATAATGCAAGAAGATTCCATATGGATTAATTTGTATAGCAATATATATGTTTTAATCTTAGGCTGCAGTGAATCAAAATTGTATTTCAAATCTAGCTTCCAATTGTGCAAGGTACATGAATATTTTTCTACTCGTCTAATTTCCAGTATGTCAAACAGTGTATCAAGCACCACCTGAAAATTAAGAAATGAAATATCAACATAACTTTAGAAAAAAAGAAAAATGCAAACAAAAATTATTTGCTAAATGAAAATATTCTATTTTGTTTGTCAATATAGTTGAAACAAATCAGCATCCATTACATACCATCTCTTCAACTTAGTTCAACTATTGGTTAAAAAGGATATCTAGGTAATTCAAATAAAAATACTTTAAAATGAAACAAAACATACCAACAAAAAAAGGCTATGCACGGGCAAATTGGCTAGTTCACTCTAATTTTTCCTTCAAATTTACTTACACATTTTTCTCAGTCTCTTGTTCCTTAATTTGCGATCCTCTAATCATTATCTAGCTTAATCTGGCTTGCAAATTGCATGCCTCCTTTAGGAAATATTGACCGTTGACATCTTCGCTAAGCACTTGGCAATAGATTGAGCTCATGAAATAAACTTTTTATCATATCTGTACTACTCATTTGCCTGCGGGTTGTGCTTCATATATATATGTGGAAGACTAGTGAAAACTTTGTACTATCAGCAAAATACACCCTTGGATCTAGAGGCTTGCATGAACTTTTATTTTCTTCTAAATGCTTAATTTTGCGGCCATAGCTACGTCACCATCGTTGCTCACGGGGACAGAGCTAAAAGTCGTTGCATGTATAGCCCTCTGTAAGTTACCTCTTTGATTGAGCTAATAAAATATACTACATACTATGAGTACTCCCATGAACGACATTCTGATGATGTCATACCACCATTTTGGATTGATCAAAATGTTAATACCCATCACAACATATATTGCATTCATACTATGTATAAAAAACTAGAAAGATGGCACGGCCTTGCGCTGCCTAATTACCCTCATAGCCTGTACTTCCATGTAATTATACTTCACACTACTGGAGCTTTGAATCGGTGACTACACAATACATGATGGCAACGGATTGCTGAAAGATGGTCAGAATTCTGTTACTCCACGTAATTATGTTCTTGGACTTTGTTGCTTTTTATCTCCTTGGAGTTTGAGAAAAAAAGTTAAGCATCAAAGAGACATTGTCTATCTGTTGCAATGTCCAATGCTAACTGAAGTAAATTCCTTTTATATACAAAGAAAAATTAAACATCAAAGCTCAAAACTTAAGAATAAAAATAGTTCATGATAAGTAGACATGTATGTCGGTGAAAGACGTACATCCTTGCTGATGGCCGGTGCTCGGGAGCAGAACACTTCCATATACTAAGTGGCCTGAAGTGGGTACGTGCTAATTCTAACCCATACTGTATTTAGTACCGAACTACCCAAGCAATCACTACTTGATAGTTCAATTAATAGTTGAAACATATATCTGCTTCCGGTTTTGAATTCCCCTACCCATGTAATCATGGATATTGTTCAGTGTTCCCAATGAATTATGATTTTCTTACGGAAACATAATTAATTACTGCTACCGGAACTCAGCTTTGTTAATTTAATTTTTAGGGTCAATTTATAATGGAACGCTGCAATATTATATATATTATTGACTTCATACTGATGTCATATAAAAAAGAGGACACATAGATCAGTGCTTAGTAATATGGTCAATATATGAAAGCACCACACATATTGCCAACAGCAATGGATGATTTTAGGGCATGCCATCAAGAGGAAAGGATTATTAACAAACACATAACGTTTTGATTAGTAGTATTATGGTGTTGCATACTATTCTTACAGGATAATCAAAATGATATAATTTTCTAAAGTTGTATTCCACAAAATAAGCAGGGATGGGCTATTTTTTCGAGGTGGTCGTCCTCGTAGTCCCGGTCTCCGAAGTGGAACATCCGAAACGGAAGAGGACGCATGGCAATTATTTATATACATATGTACAAATTGTAACATAAGCGATTAATGTACTTACAATTAAAAATAAATTTACAAATTATTTTATATGAATAGATGATTGCATTGCTCATTTATAATGCGAGAAGATTCCATATGGATCAATTTGTAGAGCAATATATATGCTTTAATCTTAGGCAGCTGTGAATCAAATTATATTTCAAATCTAGCTTCCAATTGTGCAAAGTACATGAATATTTTTCTATTCGTCTAATTTCCAGTATGTCGAACAGTGTATCAAGCACCACCTGAAAATTAAGAAGTGAAATATCAACATAACTTTAGAAAAAAGACAAATGGAAACAAAAATTCTTTGCTAAAGGGAAATATTCTATTTTGTTTGTCAATATAGTTGAAACAAATCAGGATCCATTACATACCATCTCTTCAACTCAGTTCAACCATTGGTTAAAAAGAATATCTAGGTAATTCAAATAAAAATAATTTAAAATGAAGCAAAACATTAACAACAAAAAAAGGCTAGCCCATGCATAGCACGCAAATTTGCTAGTTCTTCATAAAGCAGGGACTCTATTTTTTTCCTTCAAATTTACTTACACATTTTCTCAATCTCTCGTTCCTTAATTTACGATTCTCTAATCACTATCTAGCTTAATCTGGCTTGCAAATTGCATGCCTCCTTTAGGAAATATTGACCGTTGACATCTTCGCTAAGCATGGTAGAGGTTTGGCAATAGATTAAGCTCATGAAATAAACTTTTTATCATATTTGTACTACTCATTTAAATTTGCCTGCGGATTGTGCTTCCTATATATATATGGAAGACTAGTGAAAACTTTGTACTATCAGCAAAATACAGCCTCGGATCTAGAGGCTTGCATGAACTTTTATTTTGTTCTAAATGCTTAATTTTGCGGCCGTAGCTACGTCACCATCGTTGCTCACGGGGACAGAGCTAAAAGTCGTTGCACGTATAGCCGATCTGTAAGTTACCTCTTTGATTGAGCTAATAAAATATACTACATACCATGAACGACATTCTCATGATGTCATACACCATTTAGGATTGATCAACACGTTAATACCCATCACAACATATATTGCATTCATACTATGTATAAAAAATTGTAACGGTACACATTTGCAAGAGATGGTATAATCGGGTTACGACTAGATTAGACGCGGTACCAAATGTTGGCCCCCTCGGTGGAGGCGCCGCTTCAGATTTTCAAGCTTCAACTTTTTTGTTGCAAAGGCTGCAATAACAGATATTTCCTTATCTAAATAAATAAATACTGCAGGATGAAGATAACTTGCTCCTAAATTTATCTTTGCGAGCGTATTCTAGAATCCGGTTCACAACTTCTCATGCATGCCATGGCAGGAGTGATCGAGAGAGGAGCTCGCCGGGGAGAAAGGAAAAGGCCCCACAAGCCCGTCCGTCGCCTAGCTAGCTATACCTAGCGACAGCCACTGTCCCCCACTGCTGACCAGAATTTCCCGAAATGCCCCCCACCATGGCACACTCACTCTCCCTCCCCTCTGCCAATATCTCGCTTCCCCTCTTCGATCTCAGAGTCAGCAAGGTACCAAACCCGCTTTCTCTCTCCTCTCTCTAGGATCAATTGTTTACTCTTCCCAGTTCCCAAATAATCGCCAAGGAAAGAGCTGATGGAGCGATCGTGCATGTCGTCCTCCGCCGTGTTCCCGCTGCCGCAGCCGCTGAACCAGCTCTCGCCGGTGGCCGCGGCGGCGCCCGCCTCCGAGCAGCTCTGCTGCGTGCACTGCCACTTCTGTGACACCGTCCTCGTCGTCCGTGACCGAACCCCTGCGCTTGATCTATATATTCTCCTCTCATCGATCATATATATATATATATATATATATACCTGCTGCACTCTTAATTTGGTGTCTGAAAAGATTTTACAAGCTTGATCGAGGTGCCTGTTTGTGTTTATTGGGTGCAGGTTAGCGTGCCGACGAGAAGCCTGTTCAAGACGGTGGTGACGGTGTGGTGCGGCCACTGCGGCACCCTGCTCACCGTCGACATGAGGGGCCTGATCCTCTTCCCGGGCACGCCGACGACGAACACCGCCGCACCACCAGTTGTGACCAGCTGCACCACCACCACCACCACGACCATCGCGCTGCCGCCGCCCCCGCTGCTGGAGCAGGAGCAGCACGCCCTGATCCACGGCGCCTGCAGGAACGCGCCACCGCGGCAGCAGCAGCTGCCGACGACGCAGGCGGGGAAAGGGGCCAAGCAGCCGTCGCCGCGCACCAACGCCGGCGCCGTCAACAGACGTGAGTCCCATGCGCCGGCGCGCTACACTTGCATACATGCAACGCAATCAAATGTCACTTCGCTCTGTGTTTTGGGATCGTTCTCAAGCTACCTTAGCCCTTTTCACTGTGAGAAATAGTAGCCGGTTCGATCGGCGTCCTCGTGCAGTGACGTCACGGTCCAGCAGCCGGCTCATGATGAGCAGTGAGCTCCTGTATAGTTGTGTCGACGTTCATGCATGCGTTCATCATCATGTACGTGGTTATTAACTAACAGCAGCTTTGTTTACATGTTTAATTTTATGCAGCTCCGAAGAAGAGGCAGCGCGGGCCGTCGGCGTACAACCGTTTCATCAGGTGAGTGGCATAGTACGGACTAGCAGTGATAAGTGAGTAGGAGCACATTTTTTCCATGCTTTTGCAGAGGCCGAGAGAGACGACCTTTGTTTTTTCATGCCCTCTCTCCCTCTCTCTTGCCCTTTAATTTGGAGAGAGAAAGAGCCGGTGCACCAGAAAGTACTCACTCGTTGATAGCAAAGTTAATGAGACATGGCAAATGGCTCATGGGTGATGTCAAATAATGAGAGTGTCGTGTTGCATTGATCTGATGTTTTTCCTTTTCTTTTCCTGGCGCTCTCCCTTGGGGGGTGGGGCATGCGATCGCAGGGACGAAATCCAACGCATCAAGTCTGACAATCCCGACATCTCGCACAGGGAGGCCTTCAGCACGGCTGCCAAGAACGTCAGTGACCTTCCTCTTTCGCTCTTAATTTTTCTGCTCGATCTGATCCCCATGCATCTAGGGTTTTCTCTTGCGACTTTACTAGTTCCTAGGGTTTCCTGATCTTTCAAAATCACGTGATACGGCTTCATGCGCTGCGCTTTCTGAACCCTTGTTTGGTGTGGTGGTTTTGTTGTTTCTGCAGTGGGCATCTTTCCGAATATCCACTTTGGCCTCATGCCGGATCACCACTGCCTCAACAAGACCAGCCTCCTACCTCAGGTGATTAAACGGTCAAACATGGTCAATGCACTGTTTATCAGTATATGAAAGAAAGTTAATTCATAACCATCATTGAGTTTTGACAATATGTATGCCCCAATTTGTCAAGGTTCAGTTGTGAAAATCAAATATTTCCTCAACCTTTTTTTTTGGAACTCACAACCTGGTTTTATCACAGGAAAACAGATTTTGGTGTTGATCTTTTAATTTTTGGCTTCTCACGTGTTCTTTGGAATGTAAATGATGAAAATAATTTCAAGAAAAAGCAGCGAGGCAAATTATATAATCTATTCAACGTTTTGTTTCTAAAAAACAATATTGGGGGTAAAATTCTACCTCAAAAGTTGCCACAAAAATTCGAATATTAAATCAAACCATAGGGTGTACACATATTTGCCAGATTTCATAGAGACTAACATGTAATAAATGAATTATGTGTAGCCTATACAAACAATATTTCTCCGTTTCTGTTTAGTGGATGATGAAATAATGCAATAAAGAATAAGGTTCCCATGAATATGAAGGTGCAGAATGCTAGAACAGGCTTCCATCTTTTTTCTTTTTTTTAAAAAAAAGTATCAATGTACGTGTACTAGAGGTGCAAATCATTGCCTGAATGTCTCAAAGTAATTGATCTTAAAACTTGTTAGGTGAATCCTTATATGATCCAAACCTGAGGTTCCATTAGCCAATTTCTAGTAAGCTCAGAATATGATTGCTGTCACTTTGCTATATAATTTACAAATTTATGTCATGTAGCAACTTTGTTATTTGTCATTTTCTGTTGATTTTAAGTTGTCCTCGTCTTATAGATTCAACTTTTTCCCAACTAATTTTGGTTAACTGTTGGGTTGGATTATCTTAGAAATATGTGGAATAGTTCTTGTATGTAGCTTGATACGTTTGCCATACTTTCCATTTACACCCGCAGTTTTGATGGTTATATTTTACAAATGTGTGGAATTGTTCTTATATTGTTTGTATGTTCGGTCCACACAAGAGCATTTATAAAAATAATATGATATTAATAATTACTAACAAATTAAAGCTCAAGTGTTGTTAACTAGGAGTAATTAAGCACTATATATATAGAATAGCTTATTCTGTGGCCACTTATGTATCGTAATTTACGGCATATATAGACGATGACTCGTAGTGACTTACTAATCAGTGTTTTTGGATTTTCTAGGATCAGCTGAGAAAGGATGGCCTTCTATAGGAAGGGCTATACGCGGCGGCGGCCACAGCTGCAGCGGCCAACATGGGGATAACTCCATACTAATTACTCGAGCTTAGCCAGCAAGAGAGATGCTACTTACTGTTTCCCCATGCCGAAATCTAGCTAGAGTCTTCTTAATTCAACTACCGCTGCTTCCTAGCTACTGCCACTAGCTCTATCAACAAGCTAGCTATATCAATCTAGGGCTCACGCGCATCGTCGTCTGGAGACAGCCACGGGGCTCGCATCGTCGTCTGGAGACCTCTCCCTCTCCAAAGGCTTTGAGTGCACGCGCTTGCTGCTGTGTTCTTGTTGGAATTCAAACGCCCTGCACGTCCCCTGTGCACGAACAGCAGCAAGCATGATGCATGGCTAGCTAGCTCCCGACTGTTTTCGTTGTCTCTTTCCCTCTGGACTACGAGTAGATCCATGCATGCACGCGCCTCATCACTGTACACGGCTGCAGCAGGTCACCTGTGCACATCCTGCATGATTGCGAGCCGCTTAATTAATTAGCTCTATCTGATCGAGCAGCCGTGTTTTGATTTCTCGCGATTCGCCAGCGCTTTGTTCGTTGCCGCCGGACGTGAACTAATGGAATGGATATATGCGGCCACGCGCGACAACGATATGCAACACGTACATACATCGGCGGAGCTTTAACAGTGCGGCGCGCTTTCCCCGAAAGTGCCGGGGGAAGGAGCACGGCGGTGGCCTCTGGAATGCCAAGTTTGTTCTGCCGTGCAGCATGCTCTCTCTCTCTCTCTCTAAGTTTGTTCTGCCGTGCAGCATGCTCTCTCTCTCTCTCTTGTGCGTAGTTGCGATAGTTGGCAAGGCTGCTACCATGCATGCATGGGATTGATTAGATGGAAACTTGCAGGCACATCGGAATGAGGCGCTTTCAGTAAAGGCTTCGGCTCCCCGGCCTCCTGCCCTGCTCCCCGCGCCGGCACTGCCATCCGCCTCTTCCGCGCCACCCGCCGCCCCCGATTACGGTCGCCATCCGCCCCTGCCACGCCTCCCCGGGCTCGCTTCCCGGTGTGGCACGGCTCCGGTGCTCGGCCCAGCACGGTCACTTGCCCAGCGTGGATCTGTTGCTGAGCTCGGCGCGGCCACCTGCCAGGGGACGGAGGAGGGGCGACGCAGATCCCGTGACGGAGCGGCGCGGCTGTTCTAGGAGAGGCGGACTGCGCGGCGCGTCAGGAAGAGATGACATGTGTGGTTGTTTTTAGTTGCACGAATCTTGACACATATAGGGGAAAGAGTTTTACTCAATGTGCTGTGACTCTCATAGAGCATTGAGTGAAATTGAGCATAGAGGATTGAGTAAACTGGCGCATCCAGTCAATTTGTTGGGAATGCTAACTAGCGCATCCAGTCAGTAGTGTAGTACGTGGGACCTTAGCACACAACTCTAAGAAGGGAGAGGTTAACGCGCGTATGAACACTCGCCAAGTGTGCATCCCGTCTACCTCCTTCTTCCTTGCTCCCCCTCCGGCCCCGCCCACCACCCTCCAGCCACCGGGCCGAGGCGGCGACGCCGCCGCCTCGCCGCGCCGCGCCGCTACGCTGCGTACCGCCACCCCCCCTCCGAACCCTAACTATGTCCGCAGGATTAACCCGCCGCAACCACCCCAGCAACCCGATACCCCAAGTCTGTCAGCGTTAACCACCTCCGGTGGCGCGGCACCGTACTGCCCGCCCCCACCCCGCGCTTTTAGAGCTAACAGCGCACATCACGTGGCCCTTTAATATGGGTCCGACTTCTTAGCGCCTCTCCTGTTCAGATTCAAGAAATTTACCACGCTCCTCCAACTGCCATTTATTGATCAGCATTTTTCTCTGTTGCTTTCAAGCTCCCTTTCCAACCGTCCTCATTCCTACGGCCTTGCCGAACCTCACCAAACCTCCTTGTGGTGTGAACTTGTGTCTGCACACTCGTGCTAGGGATGGGGAAAGTGACTGGAAACGCATCTGCCCGAACCCAGCGAGCACACCTCCCTCTCTGGCAATCTGGCAAGCACTGGCGGAGCCACAGCTCGGCCAGCCGGGGCCCTGGCCCCCCCTTGCCGTAGAAAGTTTTCTGAAGAGTTGGACTGCAATTACCTGCAAGCAAGCTTAGCCTATAGAGAAAGAAGAGGAGGACAGTCCCAAACACATTGCTACACGCCTGCAAATTCGACTTCAACCAAGCAGTCACGCACAATCCAAAACTTTATTAAATTCTTGTTCATTAGCCTTTGAGGCTTTGGTTTGTCGGCCCCTCCTGCATATTGTGGCTGGCTCCGCCACTGCTGGCAAGGCCTGATCAACCTTGACCTTGGAATTCTTGCCTCGACGCAAAAAAAAAAAAGGTTCATGGATCGAGACTGCACAAAGAAACAGGTTCGTGGACCTAACCCGTCGCCGTAGAGCTCCACCACCGCGCTAACCCGTCACCGTCGAGCTCCCTCGCCACGCTAATCCGTTGCGTCAAGCTCTCCCACCCCAGCACTGGCCAAACCACCATCTCCCGCCGCCCGCGAGGTAGCGCCCCGTTGCTTCCACCTCAGCCGTCTCTCCCGCTTCCCCGAACCCCACTTCTAGGTTCAGTGGCCATGGAAGCCCCCAATCTCCAACCCTAACAATCCTCAAACCTGATCGCGCCACAGAACCAAGAATTACATATTTTATTTTAGGCAAACAGAAACAAGAATTGGGGATAAGGACACTACTTACATTTGTATCAATTGTTCCAAACAAATCGATATTTGGGAACGAGCGAATTAATTAATTTGGTAGCAGTGGTACCGAGTAGTAGTAGAATTGGAGACAAATAGACGAGTAGTAGCAAAGTAATGGATGGATGGATCAGGAGACGACCACACAAAAACCAAAGAATAAAAAGAAAAAGAGAAAAGGTAGCAGTTATCCATGCAAAAAAAAAAAAAAAAAAAGAAACGATTGCAGGTAGCAGGTCCAAACACAAAGTCGGCTCTTCTTGCTTGGCTCATTGGCCCAATACCCCTTCATGTCTGTCTCTTCTTCCTTTGGATAGAGAGATTTTCTTGGCAGCCATGGCCATGGCGTGGTTCAGAGCGGGCGCCGAAGTTCTAGGGAGGAGGGGGCAGGGAGTACTTGGCGCCAAAGTTAGGTAGGGTGGCTGCCCCACCTTTCTCTATTGGAAGATCTGCCTTTGCACCTTCAATTGCTTGCAGGTCTGGGCTACAATATGTCCGGTGAGGAGTACATCCTTTATGAAGTTTTTTTTTGGGGGGGGGGGGGGGGGGGGGGGGCATGAACCTCGAATGCATTTTACTGAATCTTTAGTTTTCTATTCACCTGAGTCATCGCTCAGGAAACACTACTAGAAAATCAAAATTTGTTTAGTGTTCGAAACTTTGCCGAGTGTTTTTTTACGGGCACTCGGCAAACAACGTCTTTGCCGTGTGGAAAAAAAACTCTCGGCAAAATATCTTTGCTGAGTGTGTTATTTTTGACACTCGGTAAAGTGAAATTCAAACCACATTTTGAAGCCCTAAACGAATTCAAAATAAAAGGTATTGAACTACAAAGTTGTATAACTTCCAAGATCTATAACTCTTATTTAGATCATTTTTTGATTCAACAAAGTTATAGTAAAATTGTTCACAAAATCTACATCTCTCGTATAGTTTCATGAAAACTTTAAGAGAGATATATAAGATTTGTTAACAATGTTACTACAACTATGTCGAATGAACAAATGACCAAATAAAAATTGTATATCCTCAGATGTTATACAACTTTGTAGTTCAATACTTTTTAATTTAAATTAATTTTGCTAACGAAAAATACTTTTGAAGTTTGAATTTCTTAAATTTGAGAATCAGATTTTATAAACCACCTCGGATGGAGAAATTACCAAAATGAAATTGTAGACCTCGACGAAATCTAAAACTTTGTAGTTGACAAATTTTGTATTTGAGATTGTTTAATACCTCAAATTAAACGCACAAAGAAAACAAGAAAACACAAGTGCCACGTCAGCCATCCATTCTTTCAAAATCATGGCCTCCCTTTGGTAAAAAAAACCGGGATCCCTCCCAAATAAGCTCTCCTTCCACCTCTGGCTCATCTCTCTCTCTCTCTCTCTCTCCCAGGCAGCGGTGGCGGAGGCCCCAGGCCGGCAAGGGGCGGCGGCGGCGAAGGTCCCCAGGCCAGCTCAGGGTAGCGGCAGCGGAGGCCCCCACGCCGGCGAGGGTCGCGCACGGTGACGGGCAGGGGCGTGCGGAACAACGAGGAACGATGGCGTCGGCGTCCTCACGCGGAAGAAGCTCCAGGTGGCGCCGCACGAAGCCGGGGTCCTCTCCACTACGGGCGCCATGGGCGCCGCTAGATCCGCAGGGGCGCGCTGGCCCCGTCCTCCTCCATCTCCTTGTGCTGGATCCCTAATGGCTGGCAGGTGGAGCGTCGATGCAAGCCGGGGGCGGCACGTGTGGCTGCGCTTGGCGTGGTGGCCGGCGGCGGGCGGCGGCGGTAGCATTGGCCGCGGCGGCCCGTGTTTTTTAATTATTTTCAGAAAATGTTTGCCGAGTGTTGATTTTGGCACTCGGCAACGTGTTTGCCGAGTGTTGATTTTGGCACTCGGCAAAGTGTTTGCCGAGTGTCCGACAAAAAACACTCAGCAAAAGTAGCTTTGCCGAGTCCCTTATTTGCCGAGTGCCCTTTGCCGAGTGTTAGACTCGGCAAAGTTGCCGAGTGCCTGGGGCACTCGGCAAATAGCCTATTTGTGATAGTGAAAGTTAAACCAGCATGCATGTAAACCAGACAAGTAAGTTTGTAATATAATATTGGGATGAACTAGCATAAGAATGCACGCGCATTTGTGGAATGGAGATGACCACGTCTTTGCATTTGATTTTACTGGTCTGAAAAGGCTAGTAATTTGTGGAATGCACGCGCATTTGTGGAATGGGAGATGACCACGTCTTTCCATTTGATTTTACTGGTCTGAAGGCTAGCTATAGTACCATTTACATGAGGTTTTGAGTAACTAACACGTACGCGACAGGATGCAAACACGTTGCTTTTATTAGACAGGGGTTGGCGTATAGCCTGCAGCATGGTTATCGTAAAGCTAGCCGATGGGACGTCACGATCTGTTTTGATTGGATGCAAACTGACCAGCCAGGCGTCAGGCGTGTGCATATTGCCATGAGGCTGCTGTTTCATCTTGACACGCTCGATCGACATTCTACGCTTATTCATTCGGGAGCGTCGTGTGGACTTGGCCTGCCGAAGGACTCGGGCGTGCTCCGCAAAACTTGAGGAAGACTCCTTGGCCGGCGCGGAGGTGGTTACCGATTCGCATCATATATACCCCGGAGCCCCCGCCTTGCAGTTGCCGCACAAGAACCCCTTCAGATCCAATCCAATCCAATCCTCACGCGCCCCTTCCCCCGGCCCGCCGCCGGCAGCAACCTCCAAGGCTCCTCCTCGAGCTCGTCATGATTGCAGGAGAGAGGAAGCTGCCGCCGCCCGATCGAGTCGACGGAGCTCCGCGTATCTGCAAGCAAGATGGCCATCGAGTCTAGTCCTTGTGTGCGTGTAGTGAAGATCGAGCGGAGTGTCATGTAGGCGTCAGTGCTGGCCAAGGTGGCGTCGTCGACGGAGAACGGCACGCAGGGGAAGGATACAGTTCGGGATCCGATCTCTCCGTCATCGCCGTCAACAAGACCTACGTAGCCATGCACGGTAATTAGAACCCTTTCCTCTCCTCTTCCCACAACCAGATGTACTCTTATCTTATTTGTTTCTGAAGAAACTGTTAATTCTGCACACGACATGCATGTGCGCTTCTTTATCGCGTGCAGATCCGAACTACTCCAGCGTTGTTTTTCCATTTGTTGAAATTGCCTTATTTTTTTCTCGTTGTCTGGCAGAGCGTATGAATTCCCAGATCTTCATGATGTAATTGTCGTTTGTTACGCTTCGCATTTTTCTAAAATTGATTCGAAACTACATGGGTTTCAGAGTGGCACTCACCTACGTAGGCATTGTAGTTAAAACCCTTTGCTACTACATAAGTTTCATGTCATGGGTATTTTAGTTTTGGAAAGAAAGTCGCCGTGCTGCATCCTGCATGCAGTGGCGGAGCTGAGATTGCTCGGCTGGGCATTCATTTTTGGAATGGGCATTCATTTTTCCGTATTTTTGAAGCTAAATATTCATTTTTACCTCAAATATATGTATTTTTAAGGATTTTTTAGTCATATTTAGCTCATTTTCAAAAAATTTGGGTATTCATATGCATACCCAAGATCCCCATCAGCTCCGCCACTGCCTGCATGTGCTCTTTTCATCGCAGATCTAGTCGAACCACTCCATCCTTGACTTACGCCTCTACAATAATTTGGGGTTTGGTCGTGCCCAGTTTTTCATGGCCTTTTGGGGATGCTTAACGATTCATGTTTTAGTTTCACTTGACGGTGCTGTATTTAAGGAAGCCATGAACCATGACACTAGTCGGTCTCATTTGTTTGCAATGCTTTCTTGTGCATTTGCCATGCGGTTTGGGTTAAGGTCGTTCTTTCTTTGTTTCATCAGGATGTTGGAATATTTTATACCTCAAAAGTCATTTTGTATAATTAATAAAAGGCTGCTGTTTGACATAAATTGTATGTCATATTTACTATTTCCTATCTAGTGGCAAACACTGTGCTCCCTTTTTATTTCTCATTCCGTTCACGCTCAAGAAATTTACCTGGTCCCTTTTTTAGGAGTATTATTATGAAACCTGATGAATTGGTCATTTGATCGTTTAATTTTTTTTACATCAAGCAACACAATGATGAAGCACTAGTACGCTTTGCTACAACGTTGCAAAAGCTAACCAGTACATCATTTGAGTTGGTTGATCTGTTGATGCGAGCAAATTAAATTGACCGTGTAGCTGCTTCACCCGGTTTCATAATAAAGTCTCCTGAAAAAGGCACTGGGACACTAGGAGAGTGGATGGAATGAGAAACTAAGGAAGCGTGAGTAGTGTTCCACTTGATAAAAAAAATATAGTAAAGCGTTACATACAATTTATGTGCAGAACAGTCAATGCATTGCATGTGCTCCTTTTAATTTAATCAGAGTCGAATTACTCCATCCTTTGCGCCTCTACAATAAGGTTTGGTCGTGCACAGTTTTTACTGGCCTTGGGGATCATAATTTAATTTCACTTGATGGTGCCTTGTTTAAGGAAACCGAGGTGTCCATGGTGCCACGAACTGTGACATCAGTCAGTCTCATTTGTTTGCAATGTTTTCATGTGCATTTGCCTTGCGGGTTGGGTTCAGGCCGTTTTTTATTTGTTTCATCAGGATGTTGAAACAAAGTAAATGTTGAAAGTCATTTTATTAGTAAAATGCTGTTGTTTGTTTTGGACATAAATTGTATGTCATACTATTTTCTATCTAACGGTACTACATTATGTGTTTCCTTTTGGTTTCCCATTCTATTCACTCTCGAGAAGTTTACCCATTACCTTTTTTAGGAGTGGTACCCATTACCTTTTTTAGGAGTGGTATCATAAAACCTAATGAAGTGGCTATTTGATCGTTTAATTTATTTACATCAATAGTTCAAGCAACACAATGCCGATGCACTAGTAAGCTTTACTACAATGTTGCAAAATCTAACCAGTACCTCATTATCAAGTTGCTTCATTTGTCCAGGCAAACAGATTAAACGCTCGTGTAGCTGCTTCACAAGGTTTCATGCTAAATTACTCCTGAAAAAGGCACTGGGTTACACTAGGATGGTGAATGGAATGAGAAAACTAATGGGGACTTAGTGTTGCATTTGATAGAAATTATAGCAAACGGTACAATTTATGTCCAGAACAAACACCATTTTTTATTATATCTATTGAATTTCAACATTTCCTTAATTTTATTGTGGACTGGGAGGCGTCCAGGTAGAGCAAGAAACAGTCTGCTTGTCGACGGCCGGCCAGCGCCGTGCCGGAGAAGAGGCCTGCCTTTGACCTGAGGTCAAGGCCCTGCACCCAACACATGCATGATAGTGAAATGAACGAGTTAATGTTTGTATCTATTGTGATCTTGCTTAATTACGACATCACATTATGACGTTGATTTGTTATGATCTAGATGGCCACCTCTCATGTAAGCTTTCTGACGGTCATCGACATCACCATCATTCGATCTGAGTCCTTTTTCGTGTGCAGGATGGGATTACAGAGCGGGGTGGTGTCGGTGGTGGCCAAGGGCAGTCGGAGCAGAACGGGCAAGCAGACCTATGTAATAACCTGCGTAGGCATGGTAATTCAAGCCGTTTCCTCCTGTTCCTTCGCTCATCCCGTTTATTTTTGTTTCTTAAAGAAAAGTTGATGTGCTGCACGTACGTGCGCTTTTCATTATAGAGTCGATTTCACTCCATCCTTTGTGCCTCTACAATCTTGGTTTTAATTTGGCTGCGCACAGTTTCACACTTCGTTCCAAAATTTTCAGAACTAAACCATGTAACATGCTTTAATTTCACTCGGTGCATTGTATTGTCCTTTGTTTTGAATTCTGACATCAGTCTCCTTTGGCTGCACACGAAAAATCAACATCTATTTTGTTACTCTTATTTGCCATTGACTTTTGCTCTTCTTCAGAATGCATGCGTCCATAATTTTTGTATTGGACTCACATTAGTTGTTGGTGTAAATTTTTGCTGCTGAAGCTAAGTGCTGGTGACACAGAATACGTCTATCAGGGATAGTGATCATACCCATCACTTAAATTTAGCTCTTTAGAATCTGGCCTGGTTGATAAATAAAATGGTAGGAAGTATTACTTTTTATTGTTAGATGTCAAGTTCTGCTACTGAGTACTCTTGCATGTTTATATTCCCGTAAAAAAAATGGACTGTATCTAATGTCTTCACATCCTCACCAGGAGTCAACGAATGATACGATGTCAAAGTACCTATATTTAATTAAAGTCTTAATAACCTAGTTTAGTTCTGCAAAGGACACAATTAAGGTTATGGTAAACTAGAGGTCTTGTACCACTTGACGGTATGCATCTAGTTGTGGAATTGTATGAGTAATCGGTAGCATAACTTGAGATCAAACAATAAAAAACTAGCTATACTTTCTCTCATTTTATATATCAAACCGGGCAGAGCTTAAAGAGCTAAATTTAAGTGAGGAGTATGATCACTACCCTTGGTAGACATATTCTATGTCATCAGCACTTAGCTTGAACAACAAAAATTTTCACTGAGATCTTATGTGACTCCAATATACAAACTATGAATGCCTTCTGCAGCAGAGCAAAAGTCGTAAGATGGCAAATAAGAGTAAGAAAATAGAAACAGGCAGTGGAAAACTAACAAGATGTTGATATGTCTTCTCTCATGTAAGCTTTCTGGCGACCTATATATGATATCCATCATCATCATTGAATCTGTGTCGTTGTTGCGTTGTGCAGGATGGGATTACAGAGTCAGTGGTGGCCAAGGTGACACAGTCGGAGGAGAATGGGCAAGCAGACCTAGTCACTCACCTGCGTAGGCATGGTAATTCAAGCCCTTTCCTTCTGTTCCCTCATCCCCTTGCTTTTTGTTTCTTAAATAAAAGTTGATGTGCTGGACGTACGTGCGCTTTTCATTATAGAGTCGGTTTCACTCCATCCTTTGTGCCTCTACAATTTTGGGTTTTTTTTTTTTTTTTGCGAGGGACAATTTTGGGTTTGGCTGCGCATAGTTTCACACTTCGGTCCAAAAAGTTTCAGAACTAAATCATTTAACATGCTTTGGCTTGTATTGTCCTTTATGTCTTGAATTGTGACATCAGTCTCCTTTGGCTGTACAGAAAAAAGTTTGTGCCAACAGTCGGACGTGTACCATATCCTGGTGCCGGTGTTAAATCTTTTGAAAGGGGGTTCGCAAAAAAAAAGTCTTGTGAAAGGTAAGAAATATATTGCGTGATTCCAGCAGATTAATCATCATTATCCCATACTTGTTTTTACCGATCATTACAATCCTATTTGTTCTTCATCCATAGCACAATTACATGGACTACCTAAATCGTGTGGTCCATATATATATTATATTCATGGAAATGGGTTAATCAAAGCAGGCATGCCGCTCTACATGACATTTATCTAGCAGATAAAAAAAACATGTAGCTTCAATACTCTATATTTGCCTCTTAGTAAATACAAACTAATCCGTAACACCTAAAAATTCTGAGTGCCGTTTGTTAGATACCTGTACATTGAGGATCCTATATACAACACTTTTTTGCTCGACATGAGAATCTATATAAAATTTCATTTTTAAGATATAGGGAATACTTCGTATTTTCGTGGTTGATTATATCCTCATAGTATACACCCTATGTCGCTGTCACCCGCAAATATACCGGTCTTCGAAGCTAACTCAAACGAAATATTTACAATCTGAAATTACATGCTTATGAGATGCTTAAGTTGCCCACTTTCGTGCTGAAATTGTTGTTAGTTAATACAGCAAGGATTCTTTAAAAGACGTTAGAAATAGTTTAAAATTGTGGAAATGATCCTATAGCGTAGTGGCCCACAACGAAGCATGGAGGATAAGCTAGCAATAAACATATATCGTTAACTACACCCGATCAGCATTCAGCGACATGCTATTGTATAGTAGATCTACCCGCCTACATTGTAAGCTTGAGTGGATTTTGTTAATATTTTCTATATCGGGCTATGATTTATAACTATCTCATGATGCTCACTTTTTCCTCTTCACTGCCACACCCTAGCCACCACTCGTTGCCAAGGAATAGGCTGGCTGGTCAAAGGGGATCGGTCGGTGAGGTCAGGCCTAAGTTTGACCTCTTCACCCTCGTCATATATTATTTGGTAGTCTGCAGACCTCAGCAAGATACCGTAACACTGTCCCTTTGTTTCTTTTGACCATTAAACTGTAATGGTTAGGAAAAAAAAAAGATACCTTAAGGAACAAGTCCTACTAGCCTGTTTTTCTGTCCATGTAGGAATCGATGCTTTATAGATAATAGATCTGCCTTTTTTTTGAGATGGCACAGTACAACACACACTGCCCGCACACTCACCCCCATGATCGCACGTACGGCTACCCTACCTTATGAGCATCTTGAAGACGGAGCTGACAAATCCACGATATTTGACGAAGTTACCATTGGCGCCTCGCTGTCGATGGAACGTCGGCTACCACTGAAAGCACAATGCCGTTTGAAAGTATCAATCAACGTCATGTTAGTTTTTCACTGCCTGTATCTATTTTGTTACTCTTATTTGCCATTGACTTTTGCTCTTCTTCAGCATGCATGCATTCATAGTTTTTGTATTGGACTCACATTAGTTGTTAGTGTAAATTTTTGCTGCTGAAGCTAAGTGCTGATGACACAGAATACGTCTATTAGGGATAGTGATCATACCCATCACTTAAATTTAGCTCTTTAGAATCCGTCCTGGTTGATAAATAAAATGGTAGGAAGTACTACTTTTTTATTGTTAGATGTCAAGTTCTGCTACTGAGTACTCTTGCATGTTTATATTTGGTAAAAAAAAATGGAGTGTATCTAATGTCTTCACATCCTCACTTGGAGTCAACGAATGATACGATGTCAAAGTACCTATATTTAATTAAAGTCTTAATAACCTAGTTTAGTTCTGTAAATGACTTTGGATCAACATCGTGTGGCTCATATTGAAGTTTCCATAGTTTGCACAGAGGGGTTGGTTTCCACCTGATACGTTCCCTATGGTAAACTAGAGGTCTTGTACCGCTTGACGGTATGCATCTAGTTGTGGAATTGTATGAGTGATTGGTAGCATAACTTGAGATCAAACAATAAAAAACAGAGCCGGGGGTGGTGTCAGTGGTGGCCAAGGTGACACAGTCGGAGGAGAACCGGCAAGCAGACCTAGTCACTCACCTGCGTAGGCATGGTAATTCGAGCCATTTCCTTCTGTTCCCTCATCCCCTTGCTTTTTGTTTCTTAAATAAAAGTTGATGTGCTGCACGTACGTGCGCTTTTCATTATAGAGTCGATTTCACTCCATCCTTTGTGCCTCTACAATTTTGGGTTTGGCTGCGCATAGTTTCACACTTCGGTCCAAAGTTTCAGAAATAAACCATTTGACATGCTTTAATTTCACTTGGTGCCTTGTATTGTCCTTTATGTCTTGAATTGTGATATCAGTCTCATTTGGATGTACAGAAAAATGTTTGTGCCAACAGTCGGACGTGCACCATATCCTGATGCCGGTGTTAAATCTTTTGAAAGGGGGTTCGCAAAAAAGAAGTCTTGTGAAAGGTAAGAAATATATTGCGTGATTCCAGCAGATTAATTATCATTAGCCCTTACTTGTTTTTGCCAATCATTACAATCCATAGTACAATTACATGGACTACCTAAATCGTGTGGTCCATATATATATTATATTCATGGAAATGAGTTAATCAAAGCAGGGATGCCGCTCTGCATGACATTTATCTAGCAGATAAAAAAAAATGTAGCTTCAATACTCTATATTTACCTCTTAGTAAATACAAACTAATCCGTAACACTAAAAATTCTGAGTGCCGTTTGTTAGGTACCTGTACATTGAGGATCCTATCTACAACACTTTTTGCTGGACATGAGAATCTATATAAAATTTCATTTTTAAGATATAGGGAATACTGTGACTCGTATTTTCGTGGTTGATTAGATCCTCAGAGCATACACCCTATGTCGCTGTCACCCGCAAATATACCAGTCTTCGAAGCTAACTCAAATGAAATATTTACGATCTGAAATTACATGCTTATGAGATGCTTAAGTTGCCCACTTCCGTGCTGAAATGGGAACTTAGTTAATACAGCAAGGATTCTTTAAAAGACGTTAGAAATTGTTTAAAATTGTTGATTGGTAGTAACGATCCTTGCGCAGTGGCCCACAACGAAGCATGGAGGATATGCTAGTACTAAACATATATATATATATCCTTTACTAAACCCGATCAGCTAGCATTAAGCGACAGACTATTGTATGATCCA
This sequence comes from Eragrostis nindensis, assembly GCA_012490785.1. Lineage (NCBI taxonomy): Eukaryota > Viridiplantae > Streptophyta > Magnoliopsida > Poales > Poaceae > Eragrostis > Eragrostis nindensis. The sequence continues at coordinate 172,521 of JAAXCT010001139.1, read as the reverse complement.
CCCGCATACATCGTAATCTTGAGTGGTTTTTGTTAATATTGTCTATATCCGGCTATAATTTAAAACTTCCTCATGATGCTCACCTTTTCCTCTTCGCTGCCACACCGTAGCCACAGTGGCGGGCCTAGGATTTGGACCATGGGTATTCAAAATTTGCCATGATAAAATTTTTTAGGACACTCTAAATTATGGGCCCATAACACATAATTGAGTGCTTACGTCATTGATTAATAAAATGTAGTATCTCAACTTGAAATTGTTAAACACATCTAAGTGTGGCAATTTATGAAATAAATAGAGGATAAACAAACAAAATGGTGAGAAAAACTTACAAATTACAGGAGAACTTTTCTATTCTTAATGCTTTGAAAACCGCCAAATCTGTAGTGGCACTATTCTTCCTCTTCATGTTTCAGACCTAAAATTAAAATCACACAAGGATGAGCACTAAATAATGGAAGAACAAGGATTCTCTTTCAAACAGACTTGAGCTTATCGCCTAATCCTAAAGAGTAGTGTGCAGTTAGTCTTTTTTTTCAGACAGAATTTATTCAACAAAAGTCAAAACACAGTACACGCATTTTTTTCTCCAATAGTCAAACAATGTATCTACTTAGAATTTATGTCACGCAAGAGTACAACGATCGGCCAACCATCAAGGAAGCAGTTCTCCAGAAATCTCACCGGCGATAGCGGCAATCCGCACAACCGTCGATCGGGCTGCGCGACGCAGCGGTAGTCCACTCAATTGGGCGGCGGCGGCGTTAATCAGGTGGAGTCAAGCGGGCGGCGGCTGGTTTCTATTTGATTGTAGAGGAAGGAGACGAGTCGAGCGGTTCCGGGCGAAGGGGAACCTTCTGCGATCGAGTGGGGGATGCCGAATGGGCTTGTTTTGATCTGTTGGGCCGGCGGTGGCAGAGGCGGCAGCAGCCAGGTATGTCACGATGGGCCATGCTCAAAAAAAAAAGTATGTCACGATGGGCTATTTGTATTTTCTGTTGCGCCTAAAAACAATTGTATTTTTGTTTTCTTTTTTATTTATATATAGAGGATATATTACATATATGAATTTTTTTATCTTCTGTAATGAGTATTCAACTGAATACCTTTGAATAAAGGTGGGCCCACCCCTGCGTAGCCACCAGTCCTTGCCAAGGCACAGGCTGGCCAGTCAAAGGGGACCACCGGTGAGGTCAGGCCTGAGTTTGGCCTCTTCACCCTCGTCATATATTATTTGGTAGTCTGCACACCTCGGCAAGATACTATGACACTGTCCCTTTGTTTCTGTTGACCATTAACCTGTAATGGTTAGGAAAAAAAAGATACCCTAAGGTACAAGTGCTAACTAGCCTGGTTTGCTGTCCATGTAGGAATCAATGGTATAGATAATAGATCTGCCTTTTATTTTGCGATGACACAGTACAACAAACACACCGCCCGCACACTCATCCTTGTGATCACACACACCGCCCGCACACTTATACGTGCCCATTCTTTGTTGACCATTATGAGCATTTTTGAAGACGGAGCCGGCGAATCCTCGAGATTGATGAAGTCACCATCGACGCCTTGTTGTCGACGGAACGTCGCCTACCATTGAAAGCACAACGCCGTTAAATCCTAGAAAATTTGCTCCCAAGGGAAGACGAACGCAGGACGGTGCTACCGAGACTCTTGTTTCACTACGCTACGGGCCTTTTCACACCGGTAATACATCTGCTGGAAACATGTGTAAAAAATTCAATAATGTTTTTATACGTGCCCATTCTTTTTGAGTGCACGACCTGACACAACTTCTACAATCTTCTACTTTGTAGCCCTTGGAATATCTAATACAAGGCTCAATGTCTATGATTTCAAGATGAAGGTAAGTTATTATTTGTGAGGTACTTCTATATTGGATTGTAGCTAGTAAGTGACGAATTTCTTGTCTCCATCTTCTCAGTATATACAAGGTCAAAAGGATAACGTCTTGGCTACACTTTTGGAGCGCCCATATCCTCTGTTATGCTAATTAGATACTATCCGAAGTTTTTCCCCATGCTACCATCAAGGTACATGTGTCTCTTATTGTTTTGTTTTCTTATAAGCAGGTTTCATGTTTGGGTGATTGGGACATCATGTATTCGGTTTAGCATGGACCTAAACTAAAGAAAGGCTCCTATAATGGTATTTCTTTTCTTGAATCTTAAAATGTTGCTGCCAATTTTAGTACTTGTGACACCAAGTCAAAAAATTATATTACTTGTGACCATCAAAAAGAAATTATAGTACTTGTGAACTTCCTGGTATATTGTCAAAAGAACTAATCGTCTCAATCTTGTTTGCTTAAGCAAAGCATACCCTTGTTTTGGACTCCACATGGGACATCTACATCTTGTGACATCCCCATCATCAAATACGTTAGAATAGTTTAATTAAAATTGTGGTAGAAGTTAGTTAATACAACAATATTATCACCATTTGTTTCAGGCTGACAACAATGATGTGCAAGAGCCAAGTGCCATGCAGTCGAGGGGAGGTTTGAAGGTATCAATCAACATCATGTTAGTTTTTCACTGCCTGTTTCTATTTTGTTACTCTTATTTGCCATCGACCTTTTGCTCTCCTTTAGAATGCATGCGTTCATAGTTTCAGTATTGGAGTCACATTAGTTGTTAGTGTAAATTTTTGCCGCTGAAGCTAAGTGCTGATGACAAGGAATATGTCTATCAGGGGTAGTGATCATACAAATCACTTAAATTTAGCTCTTCAGAGTCTGCCCTGGTTGATACATAAAATGGTTGGTAGTACTACTGTGTATTGTTAGATCTCAAGTTCTGCTACTGAGTACTCTTACATGTTTATGTTCTTTTAAAAAATTTGGAGTGTATATAATGTCTTCACATCCTCACTAGCAGTCAACAAATGATACGACGTCAAAGTACCTATATTTAGTTAAAGTCTTAATAACCCAGTTTGGTTCTACAAAGGACACAATTAAGACTATGGTAAACTAGAGGTTTTGTACTACTGGACGGTATGCATCTAGTTGTGGAATTGTATGAGTAATCGGTAGCAGAACTTGAGATCAAACAATAAAAAAGTAGATATACTTTGTCTCATTTTATATATCAAACGGGCCAGACTTTAAAGAGCTAAATTTAAGTGAGGAGTATGATCACTACCCCTGATAGAGATATTCTATGTCATCAGCACTTAGCTTCAACAACAAAAATTTTCACTGAGATCTTATGTGACTCCAATATAAAAACTATGAACGCATGCATTCTGCAGCAGAGCAATGGAAATAGAAATAGACGGTGGAAAACTAACAAGATGTTGATTTGTCTTTTCAAACCTCCACTCGAACTACCAGAATCCGGAATTTTCATGAGGGTGATAGCTTTTCGTGAGAGGCGAAAGCAAATCCTCATGAAAAACAGTAATTTTAGAGAGGGTAGTCTAAAACCTGCACGAAAAGGTAATTTCGTGACAGGCATGCCAGCACCGCCACGAAAATACTCCTACCGCGCTTACAGTTTCATCTGGAGCAAAAATTTTCTAAGTCCCCACGCGCCATTCTCTTCTCATCCCACAAGCGACCTTCCTCCCAAATAGGGATAAAAAAAGGGAAGAAACCCTGGAACACGTTCGTCTCTAGGGGCGACCCCGATCTCGGGCCGCCGCCGCCCAACCCACCTCCATCTTCTGCCCCCCATCAAGCCACGCTGCCTACCTCCCCTCCAAATCGCTGCCCAGATCTGACCCGCTGCTCCCCCTTTAGCGCCCTTCCATCCATCCGCCCGGATCTGAGGAGGATTTGACAGTCCATTCGCCGGCCGTGCAGGGAGAGGCAAACTGGATTCAAGGATTGGAGGCATACTCATGCGGTACTATCTGGGCTTCTTTTTTTTTCACTTGATTGTTGCTGCTTCAGAACAGGGGGGCTTGTTTTTCTGAGATTCGTGACTTCGACCCTTATTTGTGTTAGCAAAATACAGTTGAACAATGCATTTTCTTGTGAAACTATATCCAAGTAGTTGTAGACACTAATGTACGTAGTTTATTTTCTGATTTTGAGATTATCATATAAAATCAGTAAAAAATGGATATGTTGGAGTCTAATTAGTACTAATGGTTGTATTCTGTTTTGTTGAACTAGTGTATATTGGCCGTCGATCTACTTCTGTTGCAACCAGCTGGCTCCATAATTGGATCAGATACGCATTTATGTTCCTCTGCATGCTTCCAAGAATCTATATACAAGCACAATATAGAATAAAGTTTCATTCTTTTTTTTTCTAGCTTGACTTGGAGAAGGGCTTCAATATATATGATCTGTCTTATTTAGTACCATTTATCACCGTCAAAGAACATTAGATTCACTGAAATTAATGCAGAAAAGAGTTTGAGGAACTCAACAAGAGGATTCTCTCCAGCAGTAAAACTGTCAATGAAAAGGTTTACCATCTAGAACTTGTCATTTAATTGTGATTACACATTATTATTTCAATCTGAATTGCAGCTGTCTCTTTACCGTCCAATAGGGATTATTACTTTAGTGCTGTATTTCAAGAAAGCCAACACTAAAGGAGCTGATTGAAGGAGAAGAATCACAGCATGGAGGGTGTTGATGCCAGCAACCATGAGAACTACATCAACGAGCTCATGAGGGGTGAAATAAGCACTTGTATCTTGTAGGAAGCATGTTTTCATGTAGCAGTACAATTTCATTCTTTGGTACTAGATTACTTGATGTCATGACATGCTACTTATTGACATGTATGTGAGATGTAACAATTGTTCTAATGCGATGAATAAAATGTCAGTTGGAACATCTGTTCTCTCTAATGTGTGAGCAAATGAGCAATTAAGTATGACTGTATATGGTGCAAATAAGGTTCCTGAGCATCTGAATTTTCGTGAGGGTCAACATATTTTCGTGACTGTTGTACCCCAACATGAAAATGTTTTTCCTGTAGGCCGACCGCCATGAAAATTATCATTGCAAACCTGACGACATCCAATTTTTCATGAGGGTGGCCGCCACGGATTGCCATCAGGAAGAATTTTCATGACGGTCAACCGCCACGGAAATACACTTTTCCTGGCGCCTCATTCGTGTGTGGTTTTGCTGACGGTTGGCTGTCACGATTTATTTTCTGGCAGCATTTGATATTTTCGTGACGGTTTTAATCCTCATGAAACTCCGTTTTCTGGTAGTGTCGACTGCTTGGGCACTTGGCTCTTGCACATCATTATTGTTAGCCTTGCTGTATTAACTAACTTTTACCAAAACTTTAAACTATTTCTAACGTATTTGATGATGTTGGTGTCACAATGTGTAGATGTCCCCTGGAGTCGAAACAAAGGTATGCTTGCTTATGCAAACTACAGTTGAGACGACTAATTCTTTTGATAATATATCAGGAAGTTCACAACTACTACTATAATTGGCAGCCATATTGCAAAATTTCAAGAAAAGAAATACCGTAATAGGAGCCTTTGTTTAGTTTATGTCCATGCCGAACCCAATACATGACGTCCCAATCTTTACTCTTCTTTATTTTCCTTCTGAGTCTGCGTGCGTCGCAATCCTCCTATCACCCCGTGAAAATTGACGCCGACCGGTGGGTCGGTCCTACGCATCGTTCTGGCGCGTCCGCTCAGGTTCCCTGTTCCGACTTCCGAAGGAAAGGAAAAGCTCCTCGCCTCCCACGCACGCCCCGCCTCCCCTGCCCTTCCCCAACCCTAGCCGCCGTCTCCGCCCATCCGTTCCCCGGTTCCCCCTTTCCCTCTCCGTCGAGCGCACGGCGCTCCTCCGCCTCCTCAACAGCTCCTCCGCCTCCTCAACAGCATATGCGCTCGCCGGCGCCCCTCCTTCCGTCGTCCGCGAGCGGCCGCCGTCCATGTCACAGCGTTCTTCGGCGAGGACGGCGGCGGTCCCGTCCCCTATCCCTTCGCGCAACCTCCGCGCTGGCCACCCCGCCGGGCTTCCGCCTGTACGAATTGTCCCTGTTGCGCCTCCTCGACAAGATCTCCGATCACCACAGCATCGACCTCAACGAGACTGCTATGCGTTGCTCCTGCGAGCTCAAGTCTGTGCAAAGTGCGCCTAGGGTTTCTGTATAGGGTGTCTGATGATTGTGTGCTCGCAGGAACGAAGTCGAGGTACCGGCTGGGAGTGATGAACCTGGAGCATGACTGCGGGCTGGACCGGGGGATTGGTTAGCTTCCTGGAGCCGCTTATACTGCTTGGATTAATCTTCACTATAGTGCCCCTGTTCGATTCAGCTGAAAAAGGTAGTCACTTTGTTTAATTGGGCTCAGTGTTCGATATGCAAATTTATCCTCTCGATTGACACCCTTTAGGTAATTTTGGAGATGAAATTTTTAAATCATTTCGTAGAGTGCTTGTAACTTATTTGTATCAACCTTCATGTCTTCCAGTTGAAACTTTGTATCACAGTTACGCATGGAGACGGCGGCGGTAGAGCTTTGGTGCTTTGAGCGATTGGGAAAGAATTTCAGAAAGGAATTGTGCACGCCGGCGGGGCTGGAGGAGGACGATGACGAGGAGGCGGTCAAAGACTCCGGTTCTCAGCTTCTGCAGCAAGGTGAGTATGTTGTAGGGATGTTTTTCATGCCCGTCGATGAGGGGCGCTGAGAGAAGAGTAGGCTTGTGTTCCATGATGTTAGTTTAGTGAACAAGTAGAAAAAATAGAGTGTGTTGAAATCAAAGAGCAGAAAGAAGAGTAAAATCTGACAAAAACAGAAGTCACGGTCGTTTTTGTTTTGTATTTTGCATCGCGGATTGTGAAGAGGCTGGGCCATGTAGTTCTCGGGTGGCGTCGAATTCCCACAGACAACCCAGACTTTGGTAGATAGTTGGTCTGCTTAACTTGTTGAATCTTTGATTTTAATTTCCTTATTTGTTGGTTTTAACTGCCGCGAATAATTTTCACGGAATTCTGGATCTCCATTGCAGCTTGAGAAACGTAGCAATGGGCACATCGAGGATCAGAGAAACAAAGCATAATGCTGCTTTGATGCAGTCTTTCCTGGCATCTTCTCTACACCAACGCGTCAACCTCTAGCACAAACCGCTCCATGGCACTAAATGGCATAGTACGTCCAGGCAAGCAAGCGTTGATAATAAAAGTGTTAAGGTACGGTGACCTTCTCCATATGCTTTCATGCATTTGAACTGTTTGATCAATTTTGGTCATGAAACTTTTGGCAAGAGTGTCAAATATCATGCATACACATAAAACTTTACGCATGGAAATTGCTTATTTAATAGTCATTTTGAATGGCAGCTTACAGATAATTTTGTGGATAGCAACAACTGTCTGTTTTCTTTTTTCTGACTCATCATCTCGCTTGTCCAAGAAAATGATTGTGTGCTCTACTTGCGGAGAGAACTAAACTCTGCATTTTTCCTAAATATTTTGTACTTTCTTAGAGAGAGTAGCAATCACAATAGTCCCATACTTACTTAGAGAGTGAAATATTTATCAGAACTATAGATAAATAAAGATATTTAAAAATCCAGATTTATTTCAAGTTCCTTAATTAATGTACAAAAATTAACTACATGCAGGTTGGGTCACTCTATGCGATTCAGAGAGCCTCAAAATATTTGTAAGCATTCCGTACTTTTTTTGTACTTACCTAAAACCAGTATGAATTGAGTGGGAATAAGCATTCAAAACTTATTATTCTAAAGCTCAGATAGATTCCTGGCAGTTACCAGTAGGTAAACTTTGCAGTGGTTACAAAAATTACATATTACTTTGAAATATGCTTCCCTCATGAAGTAGGTGAAATACTGGTGGAAAGATGTTAGTAGTATGTTTAAACTGATTTGAGGCTGTAGGAGGCGGAATAGCTGGACTAGGCATAGACAGAAGCATATGATTGGTTATGTGAACTGGCAGAACTACTTAGTAAACATGTTTTCACGGGATACTAAGCGAAATTTTGTTAAGATTTTCTGCAGTGAAAATTACATAGCTGATCAAGAAATTGAAGGTGACTAGAGATGAGTGGAGAGATGAGTTTATATCTGATCACATTCATAGCCAACATTGAAGATACTGAAAGGGTGAAGCCAGTGAATGAGAAACAAAGCTGCAGATGCTGAGGTGCGACCATGATGGAGATGAAGACTCAGCTGTGTAGGCTAGGATCAGTGGTATTCTTGATGACAGAAAATGAGTGAACTTGGGATTGGTTACCGGTGGTAGAAAATGATTGCTCCTTCCAGCAATTTCTTGATTCAAATATTTTCTAGGCAATCACCAGCAACTTAAATACCACATATATTGTATATTACTCTGTTATATAAAGTTCTGAATCAAAAAAATTAAGCCAATAATATGGTTATTAAGTCTATGAAAATATTATCGATGGAATTTTCTAGCCAGCCCGTGGCAACGCACGGGCCACTTTGCTAGTATATTATTATTTGTGATGTTCTATATTGGATTGTAGCTAGTAACCAACGAATTCCTTGGCTCCATCTTCTAAGTATATAAATGGTTAAAAGGATAATGTCATGGCTACACTTTTGGAGCGCCCACATCCTATGTTATGCTGGTCAGATGCTATGCTAATAATTTTCCCCATGCTACCGTCACAGTATGTCTCACTTATTACTTTGTTTTTATGGCACCCTGAATCATTTATCTCAAACCAAAAGGTTCCTAGTTTTAGTTTTTCTGTGAGTGATATCAACATAAGACCGTAAATCCCAAGCATCTAGTGGAAAACTCTGTGCTCCCTTTTCATTTCTGATTCTGTTCACTCTCGAGAAGTTTACCTGGTCCCTTTTTTAGTAGTAGTATCATGAAACCTGATGAAGTGATTATTTGATTGTTTAATTTGTTTACGTCAATAGTTCAAGCAACACAATGCTGATGCACTAGTAAGCTTCGCTACAATGTTGCAAAAGCTAACCTGTACATCATTGTTGAGTTGATCGGTTGATGCAAGCAAATTAAATTGACCGTATAGCTGCATACAAATTAGCTACGCTTCCTTGTTATTTATCAAAGATGACATAAAATTCAACAAAATTTCCCTAATTCCACCTATTTCGGTAGGAACTAAAAGATGTTCAGCCAAGCTCAAAATTCAACCCTTTGATTAACCTTTTTCATATGCAATTAGGATGTTTAATGGATTGGGGACAATTTTCTAGCAAAAATCATACTGTTTTCTTTCAGAACGATAATATTATCTGATCCTAAATTTGATCTGAAAGTTCACAAGTTAAATATCTTTTTTTTTGTGACCTCTGAAAATTTTCCTTCACCAAATATTTTTCCTTGTGTGTGAGCAGGACACTCATGTTCAGAGCGTAGAACTTAACTATGATTCTTGTTCTTCTTGTGGATGCATGTGTCACTGACCCCAACACTAAGTCAATAAAGAAAATATGAATAGATTGGTGCTAGCTAGCTCTGGAACATTTGAAAGCACCACTACCCTAGTTGTTTAGGATGCCATTGTTGTATAGCACAACTAAGCGATCAACCAAGACTTCTATATAAACTGCAGCTGTCCTTGGGAAGTTACTTCGTTTTCCATAACTGCATGTTTGAAACAACATTGTAGTAATCTATGCACAACCCCAAATGAAAAAAAAAAATCAAAATGAAGGCTGATACTAAGCATGATTTCTGTACGGATTGCAACAAAACTTTCGTTCTACATGAGCAACTCAATGTATTTGACAGACTCTTGCTCCATTTTCTTCAGTTATCCTTTATCCACTATTATGTTACGGTTGGCACAGAAATTCTATTCAGAGCAGTCCTTGGGCATACAAGGATCTTTGCAGTCGATGGGACATTCATGTAGAGGGTCAGATGAGCTTCGTAGCTTGACGGGTATCTCGCCGGAGGAAACCACAAACCGAACCCTCATGCTACCCTGTATCATTGTATATCTCATCTTCCGCTTCATTGAAGGCCCGCCGATGATTGCTCTCAAATCTCAATTTGGGACCCTAGCTTTGTAGCATCTGACAGTATGACAATGGCAGTGGAGCAACACCCTACTCCTCTCGAGCTCCCCTTTTCAATAGACGGATGGAAGCCACCTTTTCTACTTTAATACCCCTGCTTATGATCTGCTAACTGCTAACGATCCAGGTTGGCCAGAAGACGCCCACCACGGCGGCAATGAGTGCACTTGTTTTTTGTGGCCTGCTTGCATGACGATTCCGATGGTGTTTGGCAAATCCCAAGCTCAAACGTATAGGAGAAGATGATGTTGACGCGACCTGTTCCTCCTGGATGGATTGCGTCCGTGCTTCTTCCAAATCAAGCCATGTAATTGTCCAAGTATACAGTCAAATTAACTTACCGGAGCCGTGGACATTGTGTGTGTACTAGCCTCACCCATACTCATGACAGAAGGCGAATGGAACAGGCCGTAGAAGACTTCATGTAGCTTTGCTTATTTCGTTTCCCCAGCTGTTGCTTTCGGCAACCGTCAGAGTATGGGTAGTCTCTTTGTCATCTTTTGGCTGGAGTAGTCACCTTGTATAACTGAATGTAAGCTGGTAACCCCAGCCAGATGATGTACCAAACCCTTATTTGCTTTACAAAAGCAGGAATATTCTACTTTCAAAAAAAAAAAAGATTCTCAATTCACTACAGGATTTCAGTTAATTCCCGACAGTGATGTCAAAGTGGCCGACAAATTATGAAGTTTAGTGTATTTGTTTTGAGTGGCTCACAGTTTAGTAGTACAAATTTCCATATTTTCCAGTAGTTTTAGAAAATTGCTTACAAACTCATTCCCTACAGTTTTCAAATCTATTTAACAAATACACTAAAAACCGTCACCCACTTGTAGAAAAACTATAGGGGATTGTTAGAAATCTTATAGTGATTTGATATGTTGCCGTATGTGGTTCCCTTCACATATATCTCTCTCTTATAACTTGTACACTGATGCTCGTTCCGCCTATGAGGTGAGCTCACGGGCTCACGGCGTCTCGTCAGGTGATGTTGTTCGCCGGTGACACATCATCTCGGCTCGATCGCGACTCGGGTTCTAGACGTTTATCTACACGGAGAAGACAAGAGCCTCGCGCTCTTTCTTGTCTCACAATCCTGACGTTACGATCGTTTGCTCTCGGTGGACAGGATTGCTTGATTAGGATGACTCATCATGAACTTCGATATTATAATTAGAGCGAATGTGGTGGTTTTTTTAAATTAACTTTCAATATTTATTTATTAAGATAATAGATAGATAAAACCCCTCTCCCAATGGAGCACTAGCACGCTACTAGGCAATGGGGTTTCTCCCCCATCAGCAACGGAGGTAGACTGGTGGTGGGCATCACCAGTAGTCCGTGCTTGCAGAGCCGGGTGGGCCGGAAGCGACCATGCCGTCAGATAATCTTTATCACCGTGGATCCACCCGGTCGCCGGCGCCTTTGGACAACGTGTATGCGGTGCTGGCTCCACTCGGCGACACCGACCTCAAATATAATTAACCCTGGCCGCAGCTGGTCCACACACACGTACGCGTATCCATGACTGCCCACGGAAAATAAACTGTAACTAGCAGGAATCCCGGGCGTTGCCCCGGGCCGCAAAATTCATGCAAAAATTGGCTTTTAGAAATATTCATGTTAAACCAAATGGGTGCGATACTTTTCTCCTAGTGTATATGAAACACGGTAGTTTAATATTCAATTTACTTTACCAAGCTGTGCCTTTGTTTAAATCAATATTCACGATAAAATATGTAAAGTAAGATGCGATGTATACATTTTAATATTAAACTGACAATGGCACAGCTGGTCTTCATTTAGGAAGTCCATATTCAATATACTCGAAGAAGGACATAGAATGGTCTCATATATTGCAGTTCACATCCATAATTAGAGTTACAACATCTACATTTTTCATAAGGCACCATACAAAGATTGATAAGCATGTTGCGCTTATGTTAATCGTATACAGATAATCCAAAGGCCTATGCATGTGTTTCATCTCTAGATAAACTACAGGAGCAATCTTCACCAATGCTGGATGTCACTGACAGGATCTTGACCTTTGTCCAACCCACTTTTGATCTAGAGATAGAGAAAGTACAGTGTTTTGACATAGCTGAGTAGCTGACCAAAAAGTAATTAAGGCAAACCAATCAAGTTTGAGCAGTTGGGTAAGAAATATCAATCAGCTGATATTCAACACAGTTGACACGCGGGACCTGCATGTTGCACATAACAAATAAACATCTAAACAATTGATTTTTAGACTACTATTAGACTTGATGGTTCTTTTTGAAATGAAGCTATCCTTCCTGTGCGTAGTATGTGTAAGATTAAAGATGTCTATATTAATTTGTAACTATGTAGTCTATAACACGATTTTTGTGAACTTGATGCCAAACTTATTCTATGTTCCTTCAAGCAGCTACCTGCAGTTTTTTTTCCTTTTTGTCAAACAACATCGCTTATCATTATGAATAAAATGATCACATGAGTAAAGAGATTCTAGCCTACTCCCGGGTTGCTAAATATAAAAGAATAAGAATCGACTTAGAAGTAGGCATATTAAACCGAAAGGAGCATTATAATACCCTACCAAGCTGAGTGAAGTTTCAATCATCATAGTTATTCATGTTCCTAAGCTTAAATTCCGTACCAAGATATTTCCCTGTTTCCTTTAGCTAAGATCTTAAGAAACATGATAAAATTTGTCTATATACAGCAAAGTACATCAGAACTAAGAATGAAAAAATTAGGAAGACCAAATTCTTTGATTCCTGCTTTCATCTCTCAATCAAATAAATGGCTTTAGATTGTATTAAAACCAAACTAATCTGCATTGTGATTATGAGTCACATAATGCCATAATTGAATAGGCTAAATGGGTCTGTATTACTGCCATCTTGATGTTACAAAATACTCCTTCCTTTTTTTATTTGATATTGGGCTCAGCGTCAAATACAAAAAGGAATGAGGGAGTAGTTAAAAAAGAAAGTTCTCTTAAAAGACAATATTACATTGACGGTCGATATACATGGAACTAAATACTTTGACTGAAGCTCGCAACATGCAAAGTGAAGAAAAATGAAATTTATACCCTATGATCAATTTGTAAAAGAAAATGGCATCGAGTTCGCATGAGCTGGAGATGTTATTTTTTTTAAAGAACAAAAAACTCACATGAAGATCAGGTAACATACTCGAGTGATACACCAATGCTTCATTTATATGCCATAGGGAAAAGTAGAGATAGACCTCCGAGTACATAAGATAGTCATACAGATCTAGACCGCTCTGCAAAGTTAGCAAAATATATTACTCAAAATAGAAGATGGGAAGTACTGAAGATTAATGAAGCAGGTAGTTGAATCAGCCAGTTGTGGAAGTATCAACTGCAGATGTGTATAAGATCATGCACTAAATTTTTATATCGCTGCTATTTAGTTGTCTCCATGCCTAATAAGACTATGTTATTTTATTGCCCTGAAAAAAGACTACATTCTTTTATTTCATATAAGCATGATACCAATCAAAACAAAAAAAAAAAATTGTCGTTACAATGCTATGATGAAGTTACCATTTGACCAATTAAAAAGAAACATGGCTAACCATTTGAAAAATAATGGTCCAGTGGCTGGAAAGTGATAAGAAGCCTTCCAGAAAAACATAAGGAACACATTACTGTAAGAGCTACTTTAATCTAGGTATCAAACTCAAGAGGGATATCTTTTGCTAAATATGTCTAATAAATACGGAAACCATGTTTTAAAATATATTATACCTGTATTAAATTTACCATGCATATAAACTTCTGTTTGCAATGTTATAAATTTGTGGATCATTTTGAACCTTAAGCATTCAGAAATAAATTATGGAAATGGTTCATTTTCAATAATGACACCGGATCAATAAATCTTTTGGAATCTATATATCAATTTATCAGTACACAGACAACTGAGTCGTCAGGAACTCCTGAAATGAAGCACATAGTTGACAAATTATAAGACAATCATGTGGACAGCCATTTCACGATTTAAAATAAACTTAGAAAGATAGAAGCAGAATGTTAAGAATTGCTACAGATTACTCAAACACCTTGTGAGGTGGTGCTGTAATCCTGACAAACAAACTATATAGCAGTTTTTGTCTGGCTCTAGCTCCTGTCAGCCAAAGGTGGAACTGATTTTTTCTTTCATTTATCAGTTTTTGAGATGGAATACTTTCTTCAAGCAAGATCACTGGCAAAATTCCAACCAACGTGACAACAGTAACTTACAAATCCATAAATTGTGTAATTATAGATCAGTCAATGCATGAATCACATGAAAGGAGGGAGAAAATGGATCGTACCTCCACAATTATCATTAGTACTTCAGCCGATCAGGTGCATGAACTTGGTTCTCCTGTCAAAGGATTCTGTCCCTGTGAGGACCTTGGTCACAATCTTATTCATAACTTTACGTGAACACAGTCTGCTTTTGAGTGAGATGTGTTGTACCGAACAACCTGCTAAAAATAATTCGTAAGTAATGAATCTTTCATAATTTGAATGCAGGAAACACGTGTGTGACTATGTAGTTCTAATGTTGCATATGAGCTGATAGAAACAATAACTTGACTCTCGATAACTGAGAAGACGATCTGTGGGAGTACTTAAGTTCAAGCGTTCCTTGTGCAATTGTTCTCTGCAAGGATACATTACACATCCAAGGCGGCAGAACTGGGAAAAGGGGCTCAGGACATATTTATATGCATTATCCAGAAACCTGAAACATTGCCATAGCAGGGCAAATCACAGAGTATGAGCCAATTATCAAATAATAAGCACATGGAAAAGAGGTGCAAATAGGGCTGAAAAAATAATACTATCCGCAGTTCACATGTCCGCGTAATCTGAGATTTTTTTGCAATTCGCACAACAATAATATTAACGAAGAAAGAAAAATGTTCAATACATTGAGACACTGGAAACCGAGTGCAATAGGAAATTTACTTGCAAAAGGTAGCTGTTTGTGCATAGTGGATACAATCGATGGATGAATAAGAAATAAAAGCTGCATCACTTGACCTATGCGGGGCTCTCCACTAATGCTTTTGTTTGAAAAAAAAAAAGGACATCGGTGACTGTTTGCTGAATGACCATCACACAAAACTTACATTGTTGTGCAATAGGAAACTTACATACGAATTTGAAATGAGGCCATGGTGTCATGAGAGGAGGTGGAGCAGCAAGGAGAAGTAGTATCATGGAAGGAAGGCGACCATGAATCAGGGTAGTTCAGGTGGCTGCAGCTATGGCAATAAAAGCTTCATATTTCTTTAAGGCATTACATAAGTACACAAAACCAAAAAGTACAGGAAGATGCAGATTTCTTATTGTAAAGCAAGTATTCACTGTAGTACCTGCCGGGCGATACTAAATGACGATTTTCCCAAAATTACTGAGTAGGTTAGGCAATAACACATTAATCATGCATACAAAAATAAATATGAATTGAACTGTGTCGTACATAATGAGATGACTAAATGATTGACCAGACATATATATGGTCAAAAATAATCAGATGAACATCCAAGAGGCATGATCTGGTCTCTCCTGGAAGATAGCATGTGATCTGAAACATTATAATACATCGTCTCAGTGATATCCATATCGTAACAATATACATGATTATGCTTTATGATCTGATCTTCAAGATGTCATTCAGTTAGAAAATATCAGTTGGAAATCTCATACGAACCAACAAAAGGGCAAAAGAATTATCAGATGAGATAACTGTATAGTTCTCCGATATACCAAATTATATATATAAATATATATAAAAGAAAATTAATGGATATCGCAGAAATTGTGGCTTTTATAACTTTCTGGGAGAAGCTGATGACTCAATAGCAACAACAGGCTCTATCATCGAAGCACCACTAAAATCATATGGTAATTTAGTAAAAAATAGCCTGAAGCATTTAAGGGCCTTTGTACATTATGAAAGATTATTACTACTCCTTTTTCCTTCTACCATTAGCAATATGAGCAATAACTGCAAGCATACTATTCTTACCCAAATGTGCCTTCTATGGGTATTACAGAGTGATGAGTCGACTGTTTTGGGAGCCATATTTGTAGTTGTTTCATGCAGCTAAACTGTGATTCAGTAACTATTTTTGCTATAATCTAAGAGATCAAGACTATATAGCACTAACCAAAGGCTTCAAAAATTTCTGTGAATCAGCCATTTATGGTGGCATTTGCATAATGCCACCATTATGCAAATAAAGGAGGGGTAATCAATTATTTATGTACACTGGAAAGCTGGGACTCACCAACCACTATATTGTAACTCTAGTATTGAGGTACATCAATAAATATTTCTCTCACATGGCAACCGTGATTTTTGCAATCCCTCTATCGAAGCAACCATGCTATGAAAGAACCTCATGGGAATAGGGCAGGAGCGTCTATAGGCTTCAGAGGAGCTTTAAATTAGGCAAGAGAAAAGTCTAACCGTGGAAGCAACAATGCAGATTAAATTCACGCCAGCTCTGTTGATACATAGACCGAAATCACTAAGCAGCATTTTATGCAGTTTTTTTCTAGGAAAGAATTAATAAAATATTAACCTGCAAGAGCAAGCCTTATAAACTGATAGCAATCATCATTCATCAAAGCTCGGTTGGCCATGCTTCAAGTCAGACGACCTATTCAATCATCCCAACTAAACATTATAGTATATTGGTTTATTGACACTAAATTTTGCCAACATAAAAAGTGAAAGAACACATATATTTTTCGAAGTATGCAAATCAGCTGAAGAAAGCGATAGCAAGAGCAGAGATAATAACCTTAAAAAGCAGACCAAGATGCAAACTGGATATAATTTTTCAGCTAGTGTGCTTTCACTGTCAGTCCACTGCAGCCAGTTTTACCATTTTTCCATTAAGTGAACAAAAGAAGCACCTAACAAACAAACAGGTGTCTAATCCAGAGCATTAGTTATTTGACCCTGTGCAAGCACAAATAGGTAAACTGTGGAACCGTAGGCATGGAGCAAAAAACAACGAACGAATCATCACATGTACCTCATGCTGGGCGGTGGCCTCCTTGGTGCTGCCCGTCGATGGCGCCAAGTACGGCAGCAGCGACTCCTTTCCGCTGCCAGCCGGGCCTGAGACGGCTTCGGCTGGGACGGAGACGCCACCAGGACTCTGGTTCGGGCTGGCGGCCGGCCACAACACATCGTTGCTGGATGCGAAGTGCGCGAGGCGGGTTGGGGGCGGCCGGATCTGCAAAGCAAGGAGGTGTGAGGAGCCGCAAAAGAGAGGGACCTAGGCACGTAGCAGAGGAGCAGCTGATTGAGCAAATAGGAGGTCAGCTGTGCTCGCCGGCTCATGGCGTGGGGAAGCAGGTGCTATTGGAAGCACAATGATAGCTCAAGGATGGTTGGTCTGGGTATGGTGGTCGCCGGGAATGGGATCGGGCAACCGTCGCAGAGGATTCGTCGGGCGGGGGTGCGGACAGGAGGAAGGGGAGGCCGCGCAGGAGTCGCCGTGGTCGACGGGATCGGGGGACCTTCGAAGAGACACGGCGGCCGCCGATGGTCGCGGGCGGCGGCGATTCGTGGAGCAGTGGCGTGGGGGCGGGAGTGTAACCGGAGGAGAAGAGGAGAGGGGAGAGACTGCGGCGCGGATGACCGAGAGAGTGCCCGACCCATCTAGAAAACCAAAGGAGCGGATGGGAGCGAAGGAGCCTGAGCTGCCTGACTGAAAAATCGCCGTTTGAACAGTGTAACAGTAACTTGCGTCCGTACGTCTCCAAAAACATAGAGATAGATAGACTCGATCAGCCATCTGGGTCTGCACGCACGTACACACACGCACGTACTCACGCCATGGATCCGGATCGGGTCGCCGACACGCGGCATCATCCTTTTCAGACGATGGATGGATGGATGATGCGTGACACGGCAGGCGATGACTCTTGGCCTGATGATTTTTTTTTTTTTTTTTTGCGGAAGAAAGGGGAATTATATTAACTTTTTGTAGCAGTACATCCCACATTCTTTTACACCCAGGCCCCTGGGAACATTTGCAGAAAGGCCCTCAAAGAAAAGGAAATTACAACGAACTCCCTCTTCCTCACGAACCCTCCCGAAGCAGGAGTTTCTCGCGCCGGTGACCGCCAACAGCAACATCCAGGCTCCTCCGCCGTCGAAGCACGCGACCACAACTCATTGATTGCAAAGCCGATTAGATAACCACGACGAAAGCACCAAGCCGGCCATCGCGACAACTTCGGAAGAAGGAAGAAGAATCCGAACGCGACCATCGGAGCACCAGCAGCAAGAAACAAAACACCGGAGAAGTCGACGGCACAGCATGACGCCAACAGCCCGGACACGAACTCCACCATCGCCGACAGAGCCGGCAAGGGGAACCAAAAGCCTACCCCTCCTTCCGCAAAAGAACGGGAAGCACAAGAACTCCACACGGACTCACCATCGACCTTGTCGTCGCCGCCGACGACGCCGTCGCCAGATCTGCCGAGGGAGAAAAGGTCCACCCTTCCGCATGGAAGGTGGAAGACGAACCTCAGCCCGACCATCTCCAATCCGGCAGGGAAGCCGGCGGGGATGTAGAGGAAGCAGACACCCTCGACACCACCGCACCGTCGCCAGGTGGAGAAGTCAGCGAGGAAACCGAAGCTCCACGAAGCTTCACCGGGGCCGTCGCCGCCATCGACGTCGCCGACTCCAGATCCGCCAAGGGAGAACCCTAACCCTAACCTAAGGAAACCTACACCTAGGGCTAGTATGTACAGCAGCCGGCCGGGACCGGCTTCCCCACCCCCCCCCCCCGGCGCCGACGAGGGCACCAGGGGGGAGGGGGAAGCGGTGGACTCGCGACGGCGCCGAGATCTCCTTTTTCGCCGCCTCTTTACTGTAGCGACGGGAAAGGAGGAGAAGGGACTGGATTTGCATACACTTTCAATGAGTCTTGGCCTGATGATTTGATCTGGCCGCGGCCGGGAGATCGAGCGAACGATACCACCGCTCCTTGATTGTCTGAGTGAATGGTCAGGCACATCAGGGAGGGTACGATCGTAGCTAGCGCTACAGGCGCCTACGACGCCGTAGGGGGTATCTCGTGGACCAAACAGGATTTTGTGATGGGGTCCACCTGGGTGTAAAGACGACAGTGCTAGCTAATTATGGCGAAAGTACGAGCCACGCCCTGATCGCAACATGCATGTGCGTCGAGAGCCATGGAATGCTTGGAGAATCACTGTGATAGATTCCAAAGATTTACTGTACTTCAGTTCAAAATACATCTGGTATACCAGTCATCATAAAGTATACCCTAACTTAATATTAGTTTCATTATAAGGTGTGGTCTCTATTGAAAAAGAAGGTAGG
The DNA here is from genome assembly GCA_012490785.1 of Eragrostis nindensis. Lineage (NCBI taxonomy): Eukaryota > Viridiplantae > Streptophyta > Magnoliopsida > Poales > Poaceae > Eragrostis > Eragrostis nindensis. Next base: position 153,108 of record JAAXCT010001139.1, on the reverse strand, counting down.
ATGCGCTCAAAAAAAAAAGAAGATAGGAGGACAGTAGTATAATATTTTCATAAATATGTTTGCTATGATTTTTATTGTTCATGAAAGGTCCATGTTCTTCCTTTTGGAGGCTAGTGGTGAGTACCGGTCGTGGATGCTTTTGCGGGGTACCCCAACTCGTAGGGAACTCAGCAATGGTGGTGAGTCAAAGGCATATCATCGATAGAGAATAAGATACTCTGACCCGTCCTTTGTCTTGTGGTGATTCTTCGTGACCATGGCTGTGGGCTAGTGAGAGCTTTGTTTTTGTTGACATCCTTTTAGATGTTGGTCGGATTTGTGTTTTCCCACGCTGAATCTGGTGGAGGCGATGATGGGTTTGGCGACGAGCTCAATGACGGCAAGTTCAACATATTTGCGTGTGGAAGGTCAGTCTACCTCTCACTACAAGAAAATTACCCTGGCACCACGGCTCAAAAATGTTGCAATATGGGTATTTTTGATGCAATATTAAGCAATTGCAACTAAATATAGGCGTTGGGAGGTGTTGCAAGTGCGACCGATGCAATAGGGTATCGCAACACCTTTTTGAGACATTGCCATAACTTTGGTGTGTTGCAACGACGTGTGGTGTGTGGCGATAGCTTGCATACGCAACGCCACAATCATTGTTGCTATAGTGGTTATTGCAACAACGTATGGTAGAAATTTTGAATTGAAAAACACGTTTTAAAAATAGCAAAAATATTTTTTTAATGGGGGAGGGCCCATCAGCCAGCCCATCAGTTACCATCATCAAGTCGCAAGTGTGGCATTTTTCACACACTACGCGGCCGGCAGCGCCACAATCATTGTTGCTATAGTGGTTATTGCAACAACGTATGGTAGAAATTTTGAATTGAAAAACACGTTTTAAAAATAGTAAAAATATTTTTTTAATGGGGGAGGGCCCATCAGCCAGCCCATCAGTTACCATCATCAAGTCGCAAGTGTGGCATTTTTCACACACTACGCAGCCGGCAGGATTCGAACCCACAACCTCCAGCTTGCACATGGAGCCCCTCTACCACTACACCATAGCATCACATGTGTCCATGTTCTGTTTTGAATTCAAATATATTAGATTAAACCAAGTGTCAAGTGCTTGTTTGAGGCCTTAAATGAATTCAAATAGAAAAGTTATCAAATACAAAGTTTCATAACTTTTCGAGATCTACAACTTTCATTTTGGTCGTTTGTCCATCCGAGGTCGTTTGAAAGTTTTGAATTTCAAATTTGAACTCTTTCAAACTAAATTGCAACACTACACAATCAGTGGCAACGATTTTGGTTTTTGTTGCTATATCTAAGAGTTATTGCAACGATCCAGGTTTGCGATGCTATATCTAAGACTCTTTTTGCAACAATTCAGATTTATGTTGCCATAACATAAACTTTTGGCAACACACAATAGCACTAATAGCAACGTTCTATATTCGTTGCGACATTCTCAACTATTGCAACCATTAGAAAAAACATGGCAATAACTATGTCGTAAATGCAACACAAATTTATTCGTTGCGATATATAGTAGCAATTGCAACTATCAAAATTTAAATCGCAACACTACACAACTAGTGGCAACATGTCCTTCTATTGCAACTAAAATTGACAACTGTCGCAATAGGCTCTATGTATTGCAACCAATATCACATTGTTGCAAAAAAATTGGTGGCATTAGCCCTAAAACCTTGTAGTGTCTTTTGCAAAAAAGTTAGGTTTCAGTTTTCCCCATCAAAGGTGAGGATGACGGTTGTGGATGGTGGGATGGCCGTGTTCGTTCAGATTGGAGTTCTCGTCCGTGTCATATCCGTTTGGGATGGTGGTACTAGATGGTAGAATTTGCGGCTTTTTTGAGATTTCTTGTCTCCCATCAATGGAGTTGGAGTTGTTTGGGTGGCTTATGTAATCAGGAAATGTAACGTGCTTTAATATCAATGAATTTCCTTTTTGGAAAAAAAAACTCGTAGGAAATTGTTAGCTTGCAGGTCGTCCTATATAACCTAGTGCCTGCACCTCTTTTTCTTCCCTCTGTTATCTCTATTTTTTACTGCAAAAAATCTCTTTTAGATTTACTAGCCTCTCTTATGAAAATATATACTTTCAAGTTAAGGCGTCAATACTTCCTCATCTATCTATTATTAATAAAAGGAGATGACCTTCCCACCACGGTGGCTGTGAAAAGAGATAAAAATCTTAGAAATTCTCACAAAAAAGCAAAACATCCAGCCTTTAATTACATATCTATGTATTTTGAAAAACACATCCAACCGTAAATCCTCTAGGGTAATCCTGTGACCCCTCCCGAACCTCGGCTCTTTTGGGGCCTCGACTCAAACCAGCAGCCACCGCCACCGCCGCCGACTGCGTCATCCGTGAGCCGTGACCCGTGGCATCCGTGAGCCATGATCCGGGATGAGATGCTCATGCTGCTGCAGTTTTCCTACCGTCGGCATGCGTCCATGGTGGTTTTTCTTTGGGATATGCAGCTAAGATCTGTTCGATTGGGCCCCATGATGGTGGTTAATAACTTACCACCCGACCATGATCGTAGAATTTTGTGTGGCATCAAGATGGTTAGTTGCTCCCGCATGCAAATTCACCATGCATGCCACGCCAAAGCAGCTGTAGCTAGCGTGAATGTATTGGCGAACATGAAACAGCGCGCGTAGCAACAACAAAAGGAGGAAAAGAATCACGATGCATCACCGTCCCTGGTTGTGCCACAGTCGCCGACAGCAAGCCAACAACTTCCCCACAAGGATCCATCTGCAGGCAGCGTGGCTTCTATGTTACTTTTTACCAGCGTGGCCACCTCAAGCCTTTGTTTTTCCAATCTCTTCTTGTCGAGTGGCTTTGAATTTTCCTCCAACTAACCAGGGGCAGCATGCTCCAACGTTTTGTCAGGTCAGTAGCAGCAATTATATGTTTTCATCACCTCTCCACCCTTTTGTATGTTTGGCTATCAGGAAGAATATATTTTTTTTTGGCTAATCGGCAAAAGATCAGAGATTCGTTTTGGACTGGGAAAAATAGTTCATGATAATTAGACATGTATGTCGGTGAAAGACGTACATCCTTGCTGATGGCCGGTGCTCGGGAGCATAACACTTCCGTATACTAAGTGACCTGAAGTGGGTACGTGCTAATTCTAACCCATACTGTATTTAGTACCGAACTACCCAAGCAATCACCACTTGATAGTTCAATTAATAGTTGTAATATATATCTGCTTCCGGTTTTGAATTCCCCTACCCATGTACTCATGAATATTGTTCCGTGTTCCCGATGAATTATGATTTTCTTAGTACGGACACATAATTGATTACTGCTACTGGAACCTGAGCTTTGTTAATTTATTTTTTAGGGTCAATTTATAATGGAACGCTTCAATATTATATATATATTATTGGCTTCATACTGATGTCATATAAAAAAGAGGACACATAGATCAGTGCTTAGTAATATGGTCAATATATAAGCACCACACATATTGCCAACAGCAATGGATGATTTTAGGGCATGCCATCAAGAGGAGGAGGATTAACAAACACATTACGCTTTGATTAGTAGTATTATAGTGTTGCATACTATTCTTACGGGATAATCAAAATGATATAATTTTCTAAAGTTGTATTGCATAAAATAAACAGGCATTGGTTTCAATTATTTATATACATATGTACGGATTATAACATAAGCGATTAATGTACTTACAATTAAAAACAACATTTACAAATATTTTTATGAATAGATGATTGCATTGCTCATTTATAATGCAAGAAGATTCCATATGGATTAATTTGTATAGCAATATATATGTTTTAATCTTAGGCAGCTGTGAATCAAATTGTATTTCAAATCTAGCTTCCAATTGTGCAAGGTACATGAATATTTTTCTACTCGTCTAATTTCCAGTATGTCGAACAGTGTATCAAGCACCACCTGAAAATTAAGATCGAAGTGAAATATCAACATAACTTTAGAAAAAAACACAAATGCAAACAAAAATTATTTGCTAAAGGGAAATATTCTATTTTGTTTCTCAATATAGTTGAAACAAATCAGCATCCATTACATACCATCTCTTCAACTCAGTTCAACCATTGGGTAAAAAGGATATCTAGGTAATAAAAATAAAAATACTTTAAAATGAAACAAAACATTAACAACAAAAAAAAGGCTAGCCCGTGCATTGCACGGGCAAATTGGCTAGTTCACTCTAATTTTTTCCTTCAAATTTACTTACACATTTTTCTCAGTCTCTCGTTCCTTAATTTGCGATCCTCTAATCATTATCTAGCTTAATCTGGCTTGCAAATTGCATGCCTCCTTTAGGAAATATTGACCGTTGACATCTTCGCTAAGCACTTGGCAATAGATTGAGCTCATGAAATAAACTTTTTATCATATCTGTACTACTCATTTGCCTGCGGGTTGTGCTTCATATATATATGTGGAAGACTAGTGAAAACTTTGTACTATCAGCAAAATACACCCTTGGATCTAGAGGCTTGCATGAACTTTTATTTTCTTCTAAATGCTTAATTTTGCGGCCATAGCTACGTCACCATCGTTGCTCACGGGGACAGAGCTAAAAGTCGTTGCATGTATAGCCCTCTGTAAGTTACCTCTTTGATTGAGCTAATAAAATATACTACATACTATGAGTACTCCCATGAACGACATTCTGATGATGTCATACCACCATTTTGGATTGATCAAAATGTTAATACCCATCACAACATATATTGCATTCATACTATGTATAAAAAACTAGAAAGATGGCACGGCCTTGCGCTGCCTAATTACCCTCATAGCCTGTACTTCCATGTAATTATACTTCACAACTACTGGAGCTTTGAATCGGTGACTACACAATACATGATGGCAACGGATTGCTGAAAGATGGTCAGAATTCTGTTACTCCACGTAATTATGTTCTTGGACTTTGTTGCTTTTTATCTCCTTGGAGTTTGAGAAAAAAAAGTTAAGCATCAAAGAGACATTGTCTATCTGTTGCAATGTCCAATGCTAACTGAAGTAAATTCCTTTTATATACAAAGAAAAATTAAACATCAAAGCTCAAAACTTAAGAATAAAATGAAATGAAATAATTAAATAAATTGAGAGGGCTGGATTTTTTATAATTCTTTCGGCATGGAAAGATGTTTCATTATGGTAAATGGAAATGAAATATATATTGCGGTCAGTAGATGACCTCATTACTTCTATTTAACATTATACTAATAACAGTAATGAAATTAATGGAAGACAATGATTACTTGCCATATCATATAGTAACGAAATTGTTTAGCAAGCAAGATCCTCATTTATCTAAATTATGTTAATTTCATGTAGAACAAAAAAATAGATCCATTCTATGTTCCCTATATTATCAGATCTTTTTTGAGATTAATATATTAGTGAATATTTTTAATGACGAACTAATACTTGGACATAGACTTGGTTGTAGTTTTTCCTTCTTGTGAGCCAACCAATCTAGTTCCTACAATTGAAGATCTGATATCATTTCCATGAAACCCATTAAAAAGCTAGCCCAGGATTAACCATGTTTGAATAGATAAAAACTAAACTTGTAAACATATTGCTGCTGCTGCTTGAATATGTAACCATGTTTGAATATGTAATATATTCTGTAACCATGTTTGAATATGTAATATATTCTGCAGACACTAACATGCTGTGAAGGAACCTTAGCAGTTGCTGCTTCTGTCCCAGTATATTAATTCGCCTAGGTACTGCATACTCTTTAACAGATTTGGTTACTGGCATAATCTTGCAGGGACAGATGCACATGCAACATGATATTGGAGAACATAAGAAACAAGTCTTTTTACTACTGGAAATTATACTAATATGGCGGCAGTATTAATGAGCTTCTCAAATTTGTGAAAATTTAATTTGCATAATGCCAAACCTGCATATTCAAATTGCAAACTCATTTACATGATATTGCTACTGGCCATGGTAGTAAACCAATAGGTTTTACCATTCGGCCACATCAGGGTCAAAGAATGAGTGAAAAGCTTAGGTCCATTCATATCTCGTACTAAGGGTGTTCTTTCTGCAAGCCACATAGGTGCAGAGGTACTGTACTTCTATCAAGCTATGAGAGTGAATTTGCGGCGTATGCAACATGCTGTCAAAATTCACATCTCAGAAATCGAAGTGTTGTTAAAAGGAATTACTATTGCAACGTTGAGAATGTGAAGAAAATTCGACAGCTGCATGACCTTAAGTGGTAGACTCACAATCGAGCATTTCTCAACCGAACCATTGTATATGGTGGTGCAAAATAACAAAACTGGAGAGATTGTACCACTGTGATAGATGATTCCTGTACATTGCAGTTCTTTCCCTTAATTATCTTTCTAAAAAACAACAGTAGAGGCCCTTCCATTGGAACAAAAATTACATTTGAATATGCAGTATTGAATTCCCCGAAATCAAAGAACAAACTATTATTCTACAAATTGAATCAGCAACCACTTATGCCTGCCACATGGTTAGTGCAAAATAATAATTGGATTATCAGATTACGCAAAACATACCTGATGCTAGATAATGTACATATAGATATTTCATCGAGCATGGCCTGTTCGCTGGAGTGTTGAGATGGCTGTTTTTGGCTGCTGGTACTGTTGCTGCATGAGTAGCAAACAGCAGCAGCCAGCAGCAGAAGCCGGCTGTTATCAACAGCCGAACAGGCTGCTGATCTCAAAGTGTTTTTTTTCTCTGTCTCCATCTTGCAGCTCGTTGTGATCCTAATAATATGGTTCAAATTGCATTTCATAGTCTCACGTGGAGAATGATATGAGAAATGACATGTGGTGATTTTGTTTTGACGGTTAACTCACTGCCCATTCTTCATTCTCCGGAGGCACAAACAACATGAGGTGGTAGCACGTTCAGCCGTAAGACATGACGTTGCCATTGTCAACTTCTCCATCCAAGGCGAAGAGCACTTGTGGAGGGCGTCCTGCCACATATGGCCCTGTCTCGGTGACCAGAGATTGAGGACTCAATCATACATGCAGCAGTGCCGCCTCCCAATCGCATCCTTCCTTCTCGCCAGCCTGCGCCGTTTCGCGGGGAGTTGCCGATCGCGTGGTGGATGAGACTGTCGTGAGCTTCTTGCTCGTTTGTCTCTGACTGGATTCCACAATCGGGTGCTTCAAGCACGGCGGGGCCGGGGGAGTGGAGGCCTCGGGAGCGAGAGCTGCTGCGGCGGTGTGATGGAAATGCAGATGGGGTGGAGGCCTGCTGGAAAGGCGAGTCCGGGGTTGAAGAATCGATGGCGACAGTGACGTCGAGGTGGTTGAGGATCCAGCGTCACGTCACAATGGGAGTAGCCGCGGGCGAACGCCGATCCGATAGTTCTGGAAAGGTCGAGAACCAGGAATGGTGAGACGGTAATTAACGGTGCCGGATAAGTGGCTAATTCGATCGGACGGTAAATGTAAAATTGATGACGTGGGATGACGTGAGCGCAAGAAACCTTCACGTTTTAGATTCGTGCCGGATAAGTGGCTAATTCGATCGGACGGTAAATGTAAAATTGATGACGTGGGATGATGTGAGCGCAAGAAACCTTCACGTTTTAGATTAGAAAAGATTGTAACGGTACACATTTGCAAGAGATGGTATAATCTGTTTACGACTAGATTAGACGGTACCAAATGTTGGCCCCCTCGGTGGAGGCGTCGCTTCAGATTTTCAAGCTTCAACTTTTTTGTCTAAATAAATAAATAAGTACTGCAGGACGAAGATAACTTGCTCCTAAATTTATCTTTGCCAGCGTCTTCTAGAATCCAGTTCACAACTTCTCATGCATGCCATGGCAGGAGTGATCGAGAGAGGAGCTCGCCGGGGAGAAAGGAAAAGGCCCCACAAGCCCGTCCGTCGCCTAGCTAGCAATACCTAGCGACAGCCACTGTCCCCCACGGCTGACCAGAATTTCCCGAAATGCCCCCACCATGGCACACTCACTCTCCCTCCCCTCTGCCTATATCTCGCTTCCCCTCTACTCAGAGTCAGCAACGTATCAAACCCGCTTTCTCTCTTCTCTCTCTAGGATCAATTGTTTACTCTTCCCAGTTCCCAAATAATCGCCAAGGAAACAGCTGATGGAGCGATCGGGCATGTCGTCCTCGTCGTCGTCCGCCGTGTTCCCGCTGCCGCCGCCGCCGCTGGTGGAGAACCTTCCGCCGCTGATGAACCAGCTCTCGCCGGTGGCCGCGGCGGCGCCCGCCTCCGAGCAGCTCTGCTGCGTGCACTGCCACTTCTGTGACACCATCCTCGTCGTCCGTGATCGAACCCCTGCGCTTGATCTATATATTCTCCCCTCATCGATCGTGTATATATATATATATATATTACCTGCTGCACTCTTAATTTGGTGTCTGAAAATATTTTACAAAGCTTGATCGAGGTGCGTGTTTGTGTTTATTGGGTGCAGGTTAGCGTGCCGATGAGCAGCCTGTTCAAGACGGTGGTGACGGTGTGGTGCGGCCACTGCGGCACCCTGCTCACCGTCGACATGAGGGGCCTGATCCTCTTCCTGGGCACGCCGACGACGAACACCGCCGCACCACCAGTTGTGACCAGCTGCACCACCACCACCACCACGACCATCGCGCCGCCGCCGCCGCCGGAGCCGGTCAGCTCCGTCAACAACAACAATGGCCAGTTCAACTTCCCGCCGTCGCTCAACCTGCCGGCCAATCCTCTACACCACCACCACTCCATCCTCCTGGTACGTGACAGCATATATATATATACCCGTCCTTGTTGCATAGTACATCGAAACTGCCGGAGCTAGCTAGCTACCTGGCTGTGATCTCGCTTATCGATCGATCGCATGGATCATCCGGCCTTAACGCCTGCGTCTGTACATGTGTGATGCAGGACGAGGTATCGAGCGCCAACAACCCGATCAGCCTGCAGCTGCTGGAGCAGGAGCAGCACGGCGCCTGCAGGAACGCGCCACCGCAGCAGCAGCAGCTGCCGACGACGTCGGCGGGGAAAGGGGCCAAGCAGCCGTCGCCGCGCACCAACGCCGGCGCCATCAACAGAAGTGAGTCCCACGCGCCGGCGCGCTACACTTGCATACATGCACTACGTCACATCAGCCTTTTAGTAACACAGATTTGTAACACAAGTAAGAATGTGTTATAATAATAATTCACAGTAACACAAGCATTTGTGTTACTGAGTGTGCTTGTAACACAAATGCTTGATTTATAAACATGTGTTACAGATGCTTATTCTAGTAACACAAAAATAGTGTTTCAAGTATAGTGTTACAAAGAAAGCAATGTGTCTAAACGTAGCAAGCCTAGAATTCGTAGTAACAGAAATAAATGTTACTGTTATGTGTTACTACAAGCCATGGTAACACTTTTCTTAGGCTACAGTAACACATATTCGAATAATTCATAAGTTAAAATCAATTCAAGGTAGCTTCTTAGCATATATGCATGTGTAGCGTAGTGGAAACTCAACAACTAAATAATGCTGAGGTCCTAGGATCGAATCCTAGAAGCCACTAATTATTTAGAATCTTTTATTTGTGCTTACATTACTATATTGTAACACTTTTTATTTGACATACTAGTAAAAATGCACGTGCGCCACGCACGTGTTCAAAAATTGCATCACTTGCAGGACTCTTAGAACTATGAACAACTTCACATGAAAGAATCATGTATGACCAGCCTTAATATGATTTCAACGATGAGATAGTACTTTGGAGTCTTTATTAAAACCAATTGAACCACGAAGTAGTAGTACAACAATAAAAACTTAAAATGATTTGTGCACTTTTGTTCCCTTCTAGACCATATCCAACTACACGGGCCAAGTACGCCGGTCATACCAACGGGACAGACTTTATGAACAAAAAAAAAAATACCAACGGGCCAGACGATGGAACAGGAGCATCTTTTCTCTCACCCTACACACAAAGAGTTGTGAATTAGTTATCTGTTTATAGTACCAATGCACGTGCGTCACGCACGTGTCTAAAAACTGCATCACATGGCAGGATCAAGAGAATTATGAGACATCGTTTTTTACATAAGAACACCACATGTATAATGCACCACTACACCCTAAATTTGAACCTCATTTAACCTTGCGGATACAAACATGTGGACTGAAGTAGAAGCTCTCTTCCAAACCTGTCATTCTAAAAGGCACAATACAAAGGTGAGAATGAACAAAAATATGAAAGAAAAGAGTACTACAGCAAAGCTGGTGGCCGCTTGTTCAGGGATACAGCGAGGCATTACATATCTACATGGAAAGCATAAAAGACCTAGCTTTAGTCATCATGAAGAATTAAAAAGGAGCTATAAGGCTTACAAATATCAGTGTTACTACTGGAAGGTCTGGCCAGATAATCTGCATGGAAAGGATCGATCCAGTCAACATTTTGCTTTCATGACTTCTAAATGGCATAAAAGTCTTAGGCCATAGGATAAACAACTTTGCAGCATGGATCACCATGCAAATACAAAAAATGAATATGCTGGTGGGACTGAGATGGCAAAGGCTGATTAAACAGCGAATTCATACGTTGACTATTTCAACCATGAGCGAGTAGAAGAAATATGCATCACTCGGTCAGACTTACCTCTCAAGAACTGGTGATGCTTACTGAAGGATGCACCCCTGCATGATTTTTTTTTTTTTGTTCGAGAGAGTCACTTTGACACAGATAAGACAGGAATGTCTCTTTGATCAAAAAAACAAAGATTTTTTTCGGGTGGTCTTCCTGAAAAATTTCTGTTTTCAATATCTATTTCTTTTCTACCGCTTCTAAACGCATTAAGAGATAAAGGAAAGCACACATCTTTGTAATGCAGACATATCTTTTTTAGACGAGTATTCACTGTATGGAGCACCTTCTTGTATCACAACCTGATTAAGAGATAAAGGAAAAGTGAGTTTTATACACGACACCAACATTAAAGTATTGTGATTATAGCCCAATATTGATTGGTTTCATTGGTTTCACATGAGCTTTGGAAAAGTATTGTGATGCATGTAAAACTGTAGCAGGTAAGGGAAAGTATAAGTAGGGGCAATTTCATAGGTGCCATTGCAAAAAAATTATAATCCGGTATATGCCATTGGCCTCTCAGTGACAGGTGGGACCCACATGTGTCACTGACAATGACATATTCGGGATTATGCAAATTTGCAATGGCGCATAAGAAAATATAAATGTATATAGTAGCAATCCTATTAGATTGTAAAGGATGTATACTTAGATTTGATTGTTTACGCCAAAGCAGTATCACATGCCATGCAATTTTTTTTCTTCAAAAAGTTGATTTTCTATAGAGCCTTTCAAACGTAATTATCACCATCAGGTTATATCTTACCTCAGGGCATCACAGATGTCTGAAACCAGTGATTATTTTTATATAGTAGTTTATCTATAAGCTTCTACAAGATCAGCAATATAAATAGTTCAGCAGATCAGATTGTCCATTAGAGAATGCACTAAAAATACACACAGATATTATTTGCAACTATGGGATTGATGCACTAATTACAGGTGCAGTCACTACCACCATGTGTTTTTATTTTGTTGCCAGAAACAAGAATGAAAAGTAGCAAACAATTACTATACCAACCTCTATTTACTCTAACAACAAACAACAGAAACAATCACTACCTCCATAATCTTTTTTTGGTAGAGGGCTAGTATGAGAAATACTGCATTGGGGAAGCACTGAGAAAAGAGTCGTGTTCCCATGTCGGCTCCAGCTGCCACTGCCATCCACATCTTGAACGCAAATACATTTAATCCCAGAAAATTAAGCGACAGCAAAGGAAAAAAGAAAGGTAATTTGCATTACCTTTAATCGGGAGCAACAATGGCGGGGGACCAGATCTGAGCTCCGTCCATCCTCAGGCGAAATGATCGTGGTGGCGCTGTTTAGCTGCGGCATGGACGGACACCATGGATTTAGCATGTCGATGCAGCCATGGTTGCGAAATTCAGGCTCGGACGCAACAGAGGAGCTCAAAATTCTTGTAATGCATTGTTTGCTAAACGAATGTTGTGTCTTGGTCCTACCTGAAAAATATGCAATGGCATGTGGTTAGTAAAGCTCTGTCAGTGATGTCATTTATTTAACAATCAAAATTACTGAGATCCACAGAAAAATATATGCTAAATTAGTATATAAGTATATCAAAGTGGATCTGCCATCATTAAGGATAAGGAAACTGCCGCCAATTTCCAAGAACACTTTTCTATAAACATTTGAGACTCACAATAATGAAAACATTGATTAGGACACATGTATGCAACCTCATACCAATAAAAACATTGATTAGGAGGCATTGTAGAAGCATAGACAAGCAGAAGAGTTCTCAGGAAGCAAACAACTTAGATTCGATGTTAGCTCATGCACAGTTTAGATGGCAGACAAAATTAAAATCTTATAATCAATATTCAGCTCCTGAAGTTAAGGAGAATATAATCACACAAAATAGATAATATTATCCATTAATGGTCTGCATGTAAGAGTATCTATTCTCCACTTACCACATAGCTTTCAGCCATGCCAACTGCCAAGAGTTCAAATATTAGCATATTGCGAAGCTAAAGTAAAATATCTTTTTAAGTGGCCGAAGCTCCAAAAAGGCAATGCTGACATTGCCATTTACCATAGAAGCCACAGGTAGTCCATTGTACTTGTGAAGACCAAAATTAATGCGGTATTAGTGGACCGGACTTAAAGACAGTATGAGGACAGGAAGTAATAAGCAATGGAATTTCAAACACCGCATCCTGTGTTGGAAGGTGGCATGATAATTAACAAAAAGCAAACATCCCTAGCAAATGTAATTCCAGCAAATTCTACCTTGTTTGATACGCCAATCAGCTTATCTTCGTGAGGCCTCCTGAAAAGTATGCAAAGAAATTGTCTCAATCAGCAAAGAAAAATAAGCTAAATCTTGAAGACGAATTTTCAGAAGGGCCATAGTGCAGGCCCTCAACTGCAGCAAGGATCGCATCCAAGTACCAAATAAGGCCATGCATCTTCCCTAACATTACATTGGTATGTACTGGTTTTAATTTATTTTCCAATCTGTAGTAGTGAACATCGAGAGAACTAAATAATTTTCTGCCAAAGCTTAACAAACTGATACATACTGGGTGCGTCTTATACAAAAAAAGGAAAAGTTTTCTTGAAGTAGCATCTCAATACAAAAATAAAAGTAGGCCGATTAATTGGATGGCGCCATAAAATTAATTGACATCAGGAAACATACCAACTCTTTAAGATCAGAAGGACACTGGTAGCCCTCCTCTCTGCTAACACAGGCTGTAGAGCCAGGTTCTTGGGCGTCGTCTGTCAATTGCCAGGCATAAGACAACAGAAAGCTTGAGGCGAATTAGCAGGGTACTGTAGAGGAAGGCGATCAAGAACCTGGCGTGGGGGCAGCAGCTTTCTTCCTATCTCCCGTGCTGCAGGGAGGCGACGACAACATGAACTTTGAGGCCGTGCCGGGCACTGGGGAAGCCGGGTGGGCGCCGCAAGGAGCCCTCTTCTCTCGCCTTGAGACTGCCGTGGGAGCAGAAACAACGTTGAATCAACCCACACTGGAGCCGCCGCAATACGAAGCGCCACAATAGGACCAAGTTGATCTGACCTGTTGCCGGCCGGAGGAGGGAGGCGAGGTCGCTGGTAGCGGACGCGGCGGAGAGGAACGGGAGGACAGTAGTAAGGCGAGGAAGAATCGGACCCCAGCATCAGTTCCATGGTGTCCCTGTACCACTTGCCGAGCCTCGTCTTGGTGCCCTCCACATAGCTCCTCCCCTTCCCCAGCTTCTTCCCTTTCTTCACCATCTCCGCCAAGTCCTCGGCCGCCTCACCAGCTCGGCGGCCTCCTCCACAGCCGCCTCACCGCGGCTTTCCATCGAACCGCGCGTCCACCATACGCAGCAACTCGTCGGCGGGGCCCGAGACCTCCGGATCGACCGCGTAGAAGCGGAGCATGGGGCGACCGAGCGGATCAGCCTCAGTGGGCGTGAAGTGCACAGGCGCGGCGGCCTTCTAGAGGAACAAGACGGGGAGGTGCCACGAGACGGCGCAGCCATCGGAGCCGCAGACACTGTCACGCGGACGGCGTTCCCGTCCTCTCGGCGTCTCGACCGTCGCGGCGGAGGGATCTGGCAAGCTCATGCATAGGGGGGCACGAGCGTGGCGGCGGCGGAATGGATCTGAGAGGAGGGATCCGTCGCCCCAATCACGCAACTGCGTATTAGATTTGAGACGAGGAATGGAAAGAAATCAATCAAGACGTACGAGAGGGAAATCGAAAGGGAAGGGAAGAAACAGAGAGGGAGGCGTAAATCACGGGCGGGGATGCACACGCGGGCGGAGAAAATAGTCGGGTGAAAAAAGTCACGCCGATGTCAGGTTTTTTGCACTGAATCTGACGGGAGTAACGCTGAAAATGTCCCCTCCTCCGCCGTGGGCCCGGATTTGGCAGGATTTGACGGTAGATTAGGAAGGTTAGGGTGCTAATCAACGGTAGATCAACAGGTGGGTATAACCTGGCAGGGTAGAAATCATTTTCCGCCCAACTGGTTCTTTAAGGGTTTAGATAACACATTTATATGTGTTGCTACATTATTATTGTAACATATTTTTTCACAATTAGTAACACATATATGTGTTTATATGTGTTACACTAAAACTTGTTCTAGTAACACCAGCATATGTATCACTTATTATATGTGTTACTATAGGTCTTTGTAACATTTTTTTCTAACTTTAAGAACACATATATGTGTTACTAAAGGTCTGATGTGACGTAGTGATGCAACGCAATCAAATGTCACTTGGCTCTGTGTTTTGGCATCGTTCTCAAGCTACCTTAGCCCTTTTCACTGTGAGAAATAGTAGCCGGTTCGATCGGCGTCCTCGTGCAGTGACGTCACGGTCCAGCAGCCGGCTCATGATGAGCAGTGAGCTCCTGTATAGTTGCGTCGACGTTTATGCGTTCATCATCATGTACGTGGTTATTAACTAACAGCAGCTTTGTTTACATGTTTAATTTTATGCAGCTCCGGAGAAGAGGCAGCGCGGGCCGTCGGCGTACAACCGCTTCATCAGGTGAGTAGTATAGCACGTACTAGCAGTGATACACGAGTATAGGAGTACATTTTTCCATGCTTTTGCTGAGGCAGAGAGAGACCTTTTGTTTTTTCATGCCCTCTCTCCTCTCTCTGGCCCTTTAATTTGGGGAGAGAAAGAGCCGGTGCACCTAGAGTACTCACTCGTTGATAGCAAAGTTAATGAGACATGGCAAATGACTCATGGGTGATGTCAAATAATGAGAGTGTCGTGTTGCGTTGATCTGATGTTTTTTCCTTTTCTTTTTCTGGCGCTCTCCTTGGCGGCGGGGCATGCGGTCGCAGGGACGAAATCCAACGCATCAAGTCTGACAATCCAGACATCTCGCACAGGGAGGCCTTCAGCACGGCTGCCAAGAACGTCAGTGACATTCCTCTTTCGCTCTTAATTTTTCTGCTCGACCTGATCCCCATGCATCTAGGATTTTCTCTTGCGACTATACTGTTCCTAGGGTTTCCCGATCTTTCAAAATCACATGATACGGCTTCATGCGCTGCGCTTTCTGAACCCTTGTTTGGTGTGGTGGTTTTGTTGTTTCTGCAGTGGGCATACTTTCCGGATATCCACTTTGGCCTCATGCCGGATCACCACGGCCTCAACAAGACCAGCCTCCTACCTCAGGTGATGAAACGGTCAAACACGGTCAATGCACTGTTTATCTGTATATGAAAGAAAGTTAATTCATAACCATCATTGAGTTTTGACAATATGTATGCTCCAATTTGTCAAGGTTCAGTTGTGAAAATCAAAATATTTCCTCACAACCTTTTTTTTTGGAAACTCACAACCTGGTTTTTATCACAGGAAAACAGATTTTGGTGTTGATCTTTAATTTTTGGCTCCTCACGTGTTCTTTGGAATGTAAATGATGAAAATAATTTCAAGAAAAAGCAGCAAGGCAAATTATATAATCTATTCAATGTTTTCTTTCTAAAAAACAATATTGGGGGTAAAATTCTACCTCAAAAGTTGCCACAAAAATTCGAATATTAAATCAAACCATAGGGTGTACACATATTTGCCAGATTTCATAGAAACTAACATGTAATAAATGAATTATGTGTAGCCTATACAAACAATATTTCTCCGTTTCTGTTTAGTGGATGATGAAATAATGCAATAAAGAATAAGGTTCCCATGAATATGAAGGTGCAGAATGCTAGAACAGGCTTCCATCTCTTTTTCTTTTTTTAAAAAAAAAGTATCAATGTACGTGTACTAGAGGTGCAAATCATTGCCTGAATGTCTCAAAGTAATTGATCTTCAAACATGTTAGGTGAATCCTTATATGATCCAAACCTGAGGTTCCATTAGCCAATTTCTAGTAAGCTCAGAATATGATTGCTGTCACTTTGCTATATAATTTACAAATTTATGTCATGTAGCAACTTTGTTATTTGTCATTTTCTGTTGATTTTAAGTTGTCCTCGTCTTGTAGATTCAACTTTTTCCCAACTAATTTTGGTTAACTGTTGGGTTGGATTATCTTAGAAATATGTGGAATAGTTCTTGTATGTAGCTTGATACATTTGCCATACTTTCCATTTACACCCGCAGTTTTGATGGTTATATTTTACAAATGTGTGGAATAGTTCTTATATTGTTTGTATGTTCGGTCCACATAAGAGCATTTATAAAAATAATATGATATTATAATTACTAACAAATTAAAGCTCAAGTGTTGTTAACTAGGAGCAATTAAGCACTGTATATATAGAATAGCTTATTCTGTGGCCACTTAATTTACGGCATATATAGACGACGACTCGTGGTGGACTTACTAATCAGTGTTTTTGGATTTTCTAGGATCAGCTGGGAAAGGATGGCCTTCTATAGGAAGGCTATACGCGGCGGCAGCCACAGCTGCAGCGGCCAACATGGGGATAACTCCATACTAATTACTCGAGCTTAGCCAGCAAGAGAGATGCTACTTACTGTTTCCCCATGCCGAAATCCAGCTAGTCTTCTTAATTCAACTACAGCTGCTTCCCACCTACTGCCACTATATCAACAAGCTAGCTATATCAATCTAGGGCTCACGCGCATCGTCGTCTGGAGACAGCCACGGGGCTCGCATCGTCGTCTGGAGACCTCTCCCTCTCCAAAGGCTTTGAGTGCACGCGCTTGTTGCTGTGTTCTTGTCGGAATTCAAACGCCCTGCACCTCCCCTGTGCACGAGCAGCAGCAAGCATCACTCTGCACCTCCCCTGTGCACGAGCAGCAGCAAGCATCACTTCTAGCTAGCTCCCGACAGCTGTTTTCGTTGTCTCTTGCCCCTCTAGACTACGAGTAGATCCATGCATGCACGCGCCTCATCACTGTACATTGCAGCAGGTCACCTGGCAGGCACATCCTGCATGATTGCGAGCCGCAGACCCGAGGCAAACCGCCTGCTCTCAGCCAGCTGCGAGCGACGAAGCGGGCGACTGATTTCTTCCTTCGATCTCCTGCTCCGCTCGGCCTCCCTCCCGCCAAATCGCTCTCCTTCCCATCCTGTGCTCTGCCTCGCCTACCTCCTGCTCGTCATGGACCTCTTCGTCCGAGCGAGGCCCGCTAGCGCGGGGGAATATGGCGGCGAGAGCAGAAGATCTGCTCGAGCGGAGAGGAGGTAGCCGGCGGGGCAGTCGCGGTGTCGCAGTCGACGTCGACGAAGACGGTGGCGGGCGCAGCGCAGGCGGGTGCGGCACGGGCTGCGACGGCAGCAGGCGCGGGACGGGCGGAACAGCGAGATGGGCGCGGGGCGGGAGCGGGTGTGGGCTGCGACAGCAACGATGAGATGAGCGCGGAGCCGGCGGGCGCGGCGCGGCTGCGAGCCTGGACTGCGGCGGCGGCGGGCGCGGCTCGCGCGCGGGACAGGCGGAGCGGTGATATGAGCGCGGAGCCGGCGGCGCGGCGCAGGCGCGGGACGGGTGGAGCAGCGTGATGGGCACGGCGACGGCGGAGGGCGCTTCGAAGCTGGTCTCGCTCGCGAGCGGCGTGCCAAGGGAGCTGGCTGGCGCTGCGGCCGGTCGTGCTCGTGGTCGGCGTGCAAAAGGACCTCGCGCTCTCGGGCGGAGCGGGGGTCACGTCATGGTGCCGCGAGCGCTTTGGCAGCGCGGCGGTATATGGGTCCAGCGCATGGCGGCGATTTGAGGTTCCAATGGCCGGCAATGAAGAACTAGCTAGGCGGAACGGTAGTTTGTTTGATAGAGGGCCACAAAGATTCAGCCACACCAGATTGCAGTATAATATAAGCATTAAATACTTGCTTCTTAATTCAGACACTCTTTTAGCCAACTAAATAGCCAACCTATTATATGAAATGGCTCTGTTGTTGGCTGAAAAAGACATGGCCATTGCATTTAGCCAGCAGCAGGCTAAACCATTGACCTTGCTCTCAGCGGGCGGCGTGCGAGGCTGTACGTACATCGGCGGAGCTTTAACAGTGCGGTGCGTTTTCCCGGAATGTGCCGGGGGAAGGAGCACGGCGGTGGCATATGGAATGCCATGTTTGTTCGGCTGTGCAGCATGCTCTCTCTCTCTCTCTCTCTCTCTCTCTCTCTCTATTTTGTGCGTAGTAGCGATAGTTGGCAAGGGCTGCTACCATGCATGCATGGGATGGATTAGATGGAAACTTGCAGGCCCATCGGAATGAGGCGCTTTCAGTAAAGGCTTCGGCTCCCCGGCCCTCTTGCCCTGCTCCCCATCTGGCTGCCCGACCCCTCCCCGCACCGGCACTGCCATCCGCCTCTTCCACACCACCCGTCGCCCCTGATTACGGTCGCCATCCGCCCCTGCCACGCCTCCCGGGGCTCGTTTACCGGTGTGGCACGGCTCCGGTGCATGGATCTGTTGCTGAGCCCGGCGCGGCCACTTGCCAGGGCACGGAGGAGGGGCGAGGCAGATCCCGTGATGAAGCGGCGTGGCGCGGCGCGGCTGTTCTAGGAGAGGCGGACTGTGCGGCACGTCGGGAAGAGACGACGTGTGTGGTTGTTTTTAGTTGCACGAATCTTGACACATATAGGGGAGAGAGTTTTACTCAATGTGCTGTGACTCCCATAGAGCATTGAGTAACATTGAGTATAGAGGATTGACTAACTGGCTTTTACTCAACCACTTTTACTCAATTTGTTGGGAATGCTAATTACAAACCGCCATCTCCCGCCGCCCGCGAGGCAGCGCCCCGTCGCCTCCACCTCTACCGTCTCTCCCGCTTCCCCGAACCCCTCTTCTAGTTTCAGTGGCTATTGAAGCCCCCAATCTCCAACCCTAACAATCCTCAAACCTGACCTCGCCACAGAATCAAGAATTACATATTTTATTTTAGGCAAACAGAAACAAGAATTGGGGATAAGGACACTACTTACATTTGTATCAATTGTTCCAAATAAATCGATATTTGGGAATGAGCGAATTAATTAATTTGGTAGCGGTGTGGTACCGAGTAGTAGTAGAATTGGAGACAATAGACGAGTAATAGCAAAGTAATCGATGGATGGATCAGGAGACGACCACACAAAAACCAAAGAATAAAAAGAAAAAGAGAAAAGGTAGCAGCTATCCATGCAAAAAAGGAAAAAAAGACACGATTGCAGGTAGCAGGTCCAAACACAAAGTCGGCTCTTCTTGCTTGGCCCATTGGCCCAATACCCCTTCATGTCTGTCTCTTCTTCCTTTGGATAGAGAGATTTTCTTGGCAGCCATGGCCATGGCGGGGTTCAGAGCGAGCGCCGAAGTTCTTGGGAGGAAGGGGCTTGGCGCGAAAGTTAGGTAGGGCGGCTACCCCACTTTTCTCTATTGGAAGATCTGCCTCTGCACCTTGAGTTCGAAACTTTGCCGAGTGTTTCTTTACTGGCACTCGGCAAAATACCTTTGCTGAGTGCAAAAAAAAAAAAAAAAAAAACACTCGGCAAAATATCTTTGCTGAGTGTATTATTTTTGACACTTGGTAAAGCGAAATTCAAACCACATTTTTAAGCCCTAAACGAATTCAAAACAAAAAGTGTTGAACTACAAAGTTTATAACTTCCAGGATCTATAACTCTTATTTGGATCATTTTTTGATGCAACAAAGTTATAGTAAAATTGTTCACAAAATCTACATCTCTCGTATAGTTTCATGAAACCTTTAAGAGAGATATATAAGATTTGTTAACAATGTTACTACCACTATGTCGGATGAACAAATGACCAACATAAAAATTGTATATCCTCAGATGTTATACAACTTTGTAGTTCAATACTTTTTTAATTTAAATTAATTTTGCTAACAAAAAATACATTTGAAGTTTGAATTTCTTAAATTTGAAAATCAGATTTTATAAACCACCTCGGATGGAGAAATTACCAAAATGAAATTTGTAGACCTCGACGAAATCTAAAACTTTGTAGTTGACAAATTTTGTATTTGAGATTGTTTAATACCTCAAATTAAACGCACAAAGAAAACACAAGTGCAACGTTAGCGATCCATTCTTTCAAAATCATGGCCTCACATTGGTAAAAAAAAACCCGGATCCATCCCCAAATAAACTCCACCGGCCTCTCCTTCCACCTCTGGCTCATCTCTCTCTCCCCCCCCCCGGGCAGCGGCGGCGGAGGCCCCCAGGCCGGGCGAGGGTCGCACACGGTGACAGGCAGGGGCGTGCGGGACGACGAGGAACGATGGCACCGGCGTCCTCGCGCGGAAGAAGCTCGAGGTGGCACCGCACGAAGCCGGGGTCCTCTCCACTACGGGGCGCCATTAGCGCCGCTCGATCCGCAGGGGCGCGCTGGCCCCGTCCTGCTCCATCTCCATGTGCTGGATCCCTAATGGCCGGCTGGTGGAGCGTCGATGCAAGCCGGGGGCAGCGCGTGTGGCTGCGGACGGGGTGGTGGCCGGCGGCGGTAGAGGTGGCCGCGGCGGCCTCTGTTTTTTTTAATTATTTTCAGGAAATGTTTGCTGAGCGTTGATTTTGGCACTCGACAAAGTGTTTGCCAAGTGTCCGACAAAAAACACTCGGCAAATATAGCTTTGCCGAGTTCCTTATTTGCCGATTGCGTTTTGCCGAGTGTTAGAATCGGCAAAGTCTTTGCCTAGTGTTATATGGGCTTTGCCGAGTGCCTGGGCACTCGGCAAATTGCCTATTTGTGGTAGTGAAAGTTAAACCAGCATTAATGTAAACCATACAAGTAAGTTTGTTATATAATATTGGGATGAACTAGCATAAGAATGCACGCGCATTTGTGGAATGGAGATGACCACGTCTTTCCATTTGATTTTACTGGTCTGAAGGCTAGCTAGTACCATTTACATGAGGTTTTGAGTAACAAACACGTACGCGACAGGATGCTTTTATTAGACAGGTGTAGGCGTGTAGGCGTGTAGCAGTAGCATGCAGCATGGTTATCGTAAAGCTAGCCGATGGGACGTTACGATATGTTTTGATTGGATGCAAACTGACCAGCAAGGCGTCAGGCGTGTACATGAGGCTGCTGTTTCATCTTGACACGATCGATCGACATGCTACGCTTACTCATCGTGGAGCGTCGTCGTGCGCGTCGTGTGGACTTGGCCTGCCGAAGAACTCGGGCGTGTTCCGCAAAACTTGAGGAAGACTCCTTGGCCGGCGCGGAGGCGGTTACGGATTCGCATCATATATACCCCGGAGCCCCCGCCTTGCAGTTGCCGCACAAGAACCCCTTCAGATCCAATCCAATCCAATCCTCACGCGCCCCTTCCCTCGCCGCCGGCAGCAACCTCCATGGCTCCTCCTCGAGCTCGTCATGATTGCAGGAGAGAGGAAGCTGCCGCCGCCCGATCGAGTCGACGGAGCTCCGCCTCTCTGCAAGCAAGATGACCATCGAGTCTAGTCCTTGTGTGCGTGTAGTGTAGATCGAGCGGCGGGGAGGCGTCAGTGCTGGCCAAGGTGGCGTCGTCGACGGAGAACGGCACGCAGGGGAAGGATACAGTTCGGGATCCGATCTCTCCGTCATCGCCGTCGACAAGACCTACGTAGCCATGCACGGTAATTAGAACCCTTTCCTCTCCTCTTCCCACAACCAGATGTACTCTTATCTTATTTGTTTCTGAAGAAACTTGACGGTGCTGTATTTAAGGAAGCCATGAACCGTGACATTAGTCGGTCTCATTTGTTTGCAATGCTTTCTTGTGCATTTGCCATGCGGTTTGGGTTAAGGTCGTTCTTTCTTGTTTCATCAGGATGTTGGAATATTTTATACCTCAAAAGTCATTTTGTATAATTAATAAAAGGCTGCTGTTTGACATAAATTGTATGTCATATTTACTATTTCCTATCTAGTGGCAAACTCTGTGCTCCCTTTTCATTTCTCATTCTGTTCACGCTCGAGAAATTTACCTGGTCCCTTTTTTAGGAGTTTTATCATGAAACCTGATGAATTGGTTATTTGATGTTTAATTTGTTTACATCAAGCAACACAATGATGAAGCACTAGTACGCTTTGCTACAACGTTGCAAAAGCTAACCAGTACATCATTTGAGTTGGTTGATCTGTTGATGCGAGCAAATTAAATTGACCGTGTTGCTGCTTCACCCGGTTTCATAATAAAGTCTCCTGAAAAAGGCACTGGGACACTAGGAGAGTGGATGGAATGAGAAACTAAGGAAGCGTGAATAGTGTTCCACTTGATAAAAAAATATAGTAAAGCGTTACATACAATTTATGTGCAGAACAGTCAATGCGCGGCATGTGCTCCATCCTTTGCGCCTCTACAATAAGGTTTGGTCGTGCACAGTTTTTACTGGCCTTGGGGATCATAATTTAATTTCACTTGATGGTACCTTGTTTAAGGCACGAACTGTGACATCAGTCAGTCTCATTTGTTTGCAATGTTTTCATGTGCATTTGCCTTGCGGGTTGGGTTCAGGCCGTTTTTTATTTGTTTCATCAGGATGTTGAAACAAAGTAAATGTTGAAAGTCATTTTATATAGTAAAATGCTGTTGTTTGTTTTGGACATAAATTGTATGTCATACTGTTTTCCATCTAATGGTACTACATTATGTGTTTCCTTTTGGTTTCCCATTCTATTCACTCTTGAGAAGTTTACCCATTACCTTTTTTAGGAGTGGTATCATAAAACCTAATGAAGTGGCTATTTGATCGTTTAATTTGTTTACATCAATAGTTCAAGCAACACAATGCCGATGCACTAGTAAGCTTTACTACAATGTTGCAAAATCTAACCAGTACCTCATTATCTAGTTGCTTCATTTGTCCAGGCAAACAGATTAAACGCTCGTGTAGCTGCTTCACAAGGCTTCATGCTAAATTACTCCTGAAAAAGGCACTGGGTTACACTAGGATGGTGAATGGAATGACAAAACTAATGGGGGACTTAGTGTTCCACTTGATAGAAAATATAGCAAACGGTACAATTTATGTCCAGAACAAACACCATTTTTTATTATATCTATTGAATTTCAACATTTCCTTAATTTTATTGTGGACTGGGAGGCGTCCTGCACCCAACACATGCATGATGCAGGGAAATGAACGAGTTAATGTTCGTATCTGTTGTGATCTTGCTTTACGACATCACATTATGACGTTGATTTGTTATGATCTAGACGGCCACCTCTCATGTAAGCTTTCTGACGGTCATCGACATCACCATCATTCGATTTGAGTCCTTTTTCGTGTGCAGGATGGGATTACAGAGCGGGGTGGTGTCGGTGGTGGCCAAGGGCAGTCGGAGGAGAACGGGCAAGCAGACCTATGTAATAACCTGCGTAGGCATGGTAATTCAAGCCCTTTCCTCCTGTTCCTTCGCTCATCCCGTTTATTTTTGTTTCTTAAAGAAAAGTTGATGTGCTGCACGTACGTGCGCTTTTCATTATAGAGTCGATTTCACTCCATCCTTTGTGCCTCTACAATCTTGGGGTTAATTTGGCTGCGCACAGTTTCACACTTCGTTCCAAAATTTTCAGAACTAAACCATGTAACATGATTTAATTTCACTTGGTGCCTTGTATTGTCCTTTGTCTTGAATTGTGACATCAGTCTCCTTTGGCTGTACAGAAAAATGTTTGTGCCAACCTCGACGTGCACCGTATCTTGATGCCGGTGTTGTTAAATCTTTTTAAAGGGGTTCGCAAAAAAGAAGTCTTGTGAAAGGTAAGAAATATATTGCGTGACTCCAGCAGATTCATCATCATTATCCCATACTTGTTTTTACCGATAGTAGATCATTACAATCCTATTTCTTTTTCATTCATAGCACAATTACATGGACTTTCTAAATAGTATGATCCATATATATAACATTCATGGAAATGAGTTAATCAAGGCAGATATGCCACTCTGCATGACATTTATCTAGCAGATAAAAAAACATGTAGCTTCCATACTCTATATTTACCTCTTAGTAAATACAAACTAATCCATAACACCTAAAAATTCTGAGTTGCCGTTTGTTAGATACCTGTATATTGAGGATCCTATCAACAATACTTTTTTGCTCGACATGAGAATCTATATAAAATTTCATTTTTAGATATAGGGAATACTGTGACTCGTATTTTCGTGGTTGATTATATCCTCATAGCATACACCCTATGTCGCTGTCACCCGCAAATATACCAGTCTTCGAAGCTAACTCAAATGAAATATTTACGATCTGAAATTACATGCTTATGAGATGCTTAAGTTGCCCACTTTCGTGCTGAAATTGTAGTTAGTTAATACAGCAAGGATTCTTTAAAAGACGTTAGAAATAGTTTAAAATTGTGGAAATGATCCTATAGCGTAGTGGCCCACAACGAAGCATGGAGGATAAGCTAGCAATAAACATATATCCTTAACTACACCCGATCAGCATTCAGCGACATGCTATTGTATAGTAGATCTACCCGCATACATCGTAAGCTTGAGTGGATTTTGTTAATATTTTTTATATGGGGCTATAATTTAAAACTATCTCATGATGATCACTTTTTCCTCTTCGCTGCCACACCCTAGCCACCAATCGTTATTTGGTAGTCTGCAGACCTCAACAAACCGTGACACTGTCCCTTTGTTTCTTTTGACCATTAACCTGTAATGGTTAGGAAAAAAAAGATACCTTAAGGAAGTCCTACTAGCCTGTTTTTCTGTCCATGTAGGAATCAATGCTTTATTTAGATCTGCCTGTTTTTTGCGATGACAAAGTACAACACACACTGCCCCCGCATACTCACCCTTATGATCGCACGTACGACTACAATACCTTATGAGCATCTTTAAAGACGGAGCTGATAAATCCTCGATATTGACGAAGTTACCATTGGCGCCTCACTGCCGATGGAACGTCGCCTACCACTAAAAGCACAACGCCGTTTGAAAGTATCAATCAACATCATGTTAGTTTTTCACTGCCTGTATCTATTTTGTTACTCTTATTTGCCATTAACTTTTGCTCTTCTTCAGAATGCATGCGTTCATCGTTTTTGTATTGGACTCACATTAGTGGTTAGTGTAAATTTTTGCCGCTGAAGCTAAGTGTTGATGACACAGAATACGTCTATCAGGGATAATGATCATACACATCACTTAAATTTTAGCTCTTTAGAATCTGGCCTGGTTGATAAATAAAATGGTAGGAAGTACTACTTTTTTATTATTAGATGTCAAGTTCTGCTACTGAGTACTCTTGGATGTTTATGTTCCGTAAAAAAATGGAGTGTATCTAATGTCTTCATATCCTCACCAGGAGTCAACGAATGATACGATATCAAAGTACCTATATTTAATAAAAATCTTAATAACCTAGTTTAGTTCTGCAAAGGACACAATTAAGGTTATGGTAAACTAGAGGTCTTGTACCAATTGACGGTATGCATCTAGTTGTCGAATTGTATGAGTAATCGGTAGCATAACTTGAGATCAAACGATAAAAATGTAGCTACGCTTTCTCTCATTTTATATATCAAACCGGGCAGACTTTAAAGAGCTAAATTTAAGTGAGGAGTATGATCACTACCCTTGGTAGACATATTCTATGTCATCAGCACTTAGCTTCAACAACAAAAATTTTCACTGGGATCTTATTTGACTCCAATATACAAGCTATGAATGCCTACATTCTGGAGCGGAGCAAAAGTCGTAAGATGGCAAATAAGAGTAAGAAAATAGAAACAGGCAGTGGAAAACTAACAAGATGTTGCACTATAACAAAAGAGGCCTGTAGCGACGCAAGGAAAAATGAAATAGCGACGGACTTAAAAGAAACCCGCCCCTTCAGACCCGTGGGACGGAAAAATAAAACGATCTGTCGCTATTGGTCCTCTGTAGCGGCGGCTAATAATGTGAGCCGCCGCTATAGCTCAAATGTAGCGGCGGTTGACATCACCAACCGTCCCTACACAGGAAGCAGGCTGTAGATGCGGCCCACCGTGTGAGCCGCCCCTACAGATTGGTCTGTAGCAACGGCCCGCGACGGCAGCAGCCGCTACTGAAGCTTATGTCTCCGATCCCACAACCTCATGTATATAACAGACTTAGGTATTGTTGTCAACCCTCCTTTCTCTCCCACCGCCGCCACCCGTCACTCCGCCGCGCCCCCACCCTCCCTTCTCTCGCTAGATCTCATCGACCTCCCCCACCAGCAACCTACTTCCTTCTCCCCCACCACCTCCTTCCTCATCTCGACCTCCTCCACCAGCACCGGCCCGGGCTGTTGGCGTGGGCGAGGCCACGACGTCCCCGGCCTCGAGGTGGTGCGTCGGCAGCCACCTCTCTAGCGCGCGGAACCGCAGTCGGAGCGCGGCAATCTTAGCGAGCAGGGCCTCACGCCGAGTAGGGGCGGAGCCGTGGGCGATGGAAGGTGGAGATGGGCGGGATCTGGCGGCGCGTCGGCACCCTCTCTAGATCGAGATGGGGTACGGGAGACGCGCGGATCTGCTCGTCGATGGCTTCCTCGGTTTCCTCGCCTCCCTCAACGCCGTGGCCAGCCGAGCGCAGCGCCGTCCTCCACCACGGCTCGATATTCTACACAACATGGTGGTTTCATTTGCACTGATCCTGTCACGGTGGATGCTATTAGGTCCTCACTGGTTTCTTGCACTATGTGATGTTCTGTAGGTATAGATATTGCAAGTGCTATCCTACTATAAATCATATAAGAAGCTGCAGACAATCATTATATGATATAAGAGCATCACGTAGACTAACACATGGCAACCAAGTGAGAGTTACATACTAGGTTCCCTTCTCCAGAGGGGAGAATATGAGAACTACTCACCCATCCTACTCTGAACCATGATTATAGGGAGTATTATGAGGAGTTTTATAATGAAGTAAGTACATGGGCGAGCGACCTGCTCC
The DNA here is from genome assembly GCA_012490785.1 of Eragrostis nindensis. Taxonomy (NCBI): domain Eukaryota; kingdom Viridiplantae; phylum Streptophyta; class Magnoliopsida; order Poales; family Poaceae; genus Eragrostis; species Eragrostis nindensis. The sequence goes on along the minus strand of JAAXCT010001139.1, from coordinate 125,597 downwards.
GAGACTCGGTGTGGTCCAGGCAAGATAGGGCTGTGATCATCTGCGAAATGTACATGGATTAATTGTGCAGATTAATCATCATTATCCCATACTTGTTTTTACCGATCATTACAATCCTATTTGTTTTTCATCCATAGCACAATTACATGGATTACCTAATTCCTGTGGTCCATATATATATATTATATTCATGGAAATGAGTTAATCAAAGCAGGGATGCCGCTCTGCATGACATTTATCTAGCAGATAAAAAAAAACATGTAGCTTCAATACTCTATATTTACCTCTTAGTAAATACAAACTAATCCGTAACACCTAAAAATTTTGAGTCCTGTTTGTTAGATACCTGTACATTGAGGATCCTATCTACAAACTTTTTTGCTCGACATGAGGATCTATTTAAAAATTTCATTGTTCTATATCAATAACGCCTTTTCCATAAATCTGCATGGATTATGGGATGGGAATGGTGATGTAATTGATTACACCAAGGTGATTAGTTTTCTACCAATATATTTTGTATCATTATCTCACTATATTTTTTTCAGTTTATTGTCTCACAATCAAGATGTAGGAAATACGGTGACTCGTATTTTCGTGGTTGATTATATCCTCATAGCATACACGCTATGTCCTGTCACCTACAAATCTACCAGTCTTCGAATCAATCTCAAATGAAATATTTACGATCTGAAATTACATGCTTATGAGATGCTTCAGTTACCCACTTTCGTGCTGAAATGGAAACTTAGTTAATACAGCAAGGATTCTTTAAAAGACGTTAGAAATTGTTTAAAATTGTTGATTGGTAGTAACGATCCTTGCGCAGTGGCCCACAATCAAGCATGGAGCAGCAATGCCACGAGACTAAAATCTAGCGACAGCCTAACCAAATACCTTAGCAAAAGAATTGGAGAAATACCATGACAAATCAAACAATATATAAAAGAGAATAACACTCCTAAGTAATACCAACAACAGGCATCCCTGGCATTCATTTGAAACACAAAGTTCTGAGCTCGGAATTACAGATTCAGTCGTACTGCAAATATATCAAGTGTATTCAATTTAGTTGAAATCACAACAGCAGAAAAATTGATTTGCTTTGTTCTTATAGCAGCATTTTTAGCTGAACTACATTCGAGCAGAAGGAGTAGCAATGCTGAACAAACAAATCTTAATATTCCATGGTGAACCAGAACAGTTTCTAGTTACCTTGCAAGACAGAGGCACTCACTTTCGTGGGTGGTCGATGAAGCCGAGCAAGTAAGATGGCATTCAGTGCCTTATATCCACATCCATCCAATAATATCCTCTCTTTTTTTTTTTTCTTTTTAACGCTTGTCCCTGTAACATTTTTGCAACCCCTGAGCCCCCGAAGAAAGCATAAAAACCACCAACTGCCAGAACAAAGGGCTGAATTGATATACCTCTAATTCTTTTCCAAAGTGACCACCGCACCATTAGCAATCAAGAATGGATACATCAGAAAGCTTTTAACAGTAATCCTTTACTCATACCTGCAAATAGAGAACCAACCAAACTTCGCCATGAGATAGTTCTACTCAAAAAGGGGTTGTCTATACAACACCTGAGTGTTTTAGAGGCTTCCAACATTTGATTTTGCATCCATTGAATTTTAAGATCTGGGGTTAGGATAAGATTCAACTTTATACTAACAAAAAATTCAAGTGTTTTCATGTGTTGTAACACCTGAATTTTTATTGTTCTATCACTAATCAAAAGGTACACATGACTGTAATTCTAGTGTATACATACTGCAAGTAGGGTGTAACACAATTTCAGGTGTTGGGGGATCCTATAACACACGAATTTTTCTTTTCTTATACTTTACATATCTAAAGGACAAATCTGGATACAAAATTTAGAACATTAAAATTTAAGTGTTAGAGTAAAAAAAAAAAGCTACGATTATGGCTGAACGAAACTGCATAGGAAGAAACAGAATCCAACGCATCGGATGTGGCATCGGATGGATAAAAAACTCGAGTGTTCAGCGGCATCAAAACACTCAAGTGTGCGTTAATTAGCTTTTCCGATTCTGTTAATCAACCAAACAAATCTGTGCAACACAGGAACGAAATTTATAACGAACCTATAGCTAAATTATGTTAATCAATCAAACGAATCTGTGCAACACAATAGAAGCAGTTCCATACCTGCTGGACGGACTCAAGCACTCAGCCATCTATGGCCCGATGCCATCGCCAGGGATGAGCGTGTCGAGGAGGGTCTCCGCGACGCCGTGGAGAACGGCGCTGCGGCCAGTCTTGACATCCGCGGAAGGACGCGGCAGCAGCCTTCGGAGCGCCATGCCTCCCCCACAACCCTGCCACAGCCGCGCCCCGCCCCCGGCTCCGCCGCCGCGACCCGCTCCGCAAGTCGCCCGCCTAAATCGACCTTTGCGTCCTCGTCGCGCTCGATGGACAACGACAACGTCCTCCTCCCCCGCCGTCCGGATCTTTGGACATCCCAGCAGTTCGTGGTGGAGATGGGGACGACCAAGGAGGGAGCGTGTACGGCGGCGCGGCGCGGCGCGAGGGAGGGCGTGCGACGGCGACGTGGGGATGGGGGCGGCGGCTACCTTGCACCGTTGCCATCCTCGCACGGCGGCATGGCGAGCAGCGAAGTAGGGTTTACAGGTGGAGCTCAGGGGCGGTGCGAGAGCGTCAGCGGGAGAGGGGAAGACAGGTGCAGCAGCACACCTCTTCGAGACGGCCGGCCCCGGGTCATCCCCCGCGTCGCGCTTGGCGAGGAGGCCGTGCGCGCGGACGGCGGCGCGCACGCAAGGTCCGCGGGGCGGGCCCAGGTCGGCCACCGCGTGGACGGCGTCGGCCGCGTACGCGAGCTCCACGGCGGCCTCCGCGTCCGTAGTGGCAGGCGGTCGATCGAGGAGGAGGCGCGGGCGCGGACGCAGGCGGAGGGCGTGCACCCCCGTGAGGGCGGCAGCGGCGGGCGACGGGCGGAGCGAGGGAGCACGGGCGGCCGGGCGGGCGAGGGAGCGAGAGAGGAATTTTTTGTTGGCCCCACCTGTCGGCGCCGTTCTTTTTGCCAGTCGGAGGACGCGCGACGCAGGCAGAGGCAGAAGGAAAGTAAGGAGGAGTAAAGATGTATTATATACTAGATGAGACCCCGCGCGTTGCCGCGGGTGTTAGAATAAACATGCATATAATGATGCATCCGGCCTAGGTGGGGTTGGCCGAGGCCCAACAAATTAAGGTTGCCCGGACCCCAACAGTTCTTATACAAACCCACTCGAGGAAAGGCCTAATCTCCCTAAAAGACTAGTCCGATAGGGGAAGGGTGGCTCTCCCTTTTAAGGTGACTTCCTCCTCCCAAACTAAGCAAGGTGGGATTATTCAGAGGCTCACACGGTCGCCGCCCGACTACAACTGAGCCACTAGGGCCCTTTTTTTGTTGCGTCTTTGCCAGCGGGTAATAGTGGAGGATGTCCTCATCATATAAAATGTTGCAATGTTAAAAACCAAATCGGCTTCAAAAATTGTCGAGGACATCTATTCTTCAATTGTGGTTATATTTTTTTTACATGAGATCATTCGTTTTTAATTGTGTTTGTGCCCACATTGGCAATAAGATGAAATGCTCGGAGTCAAGCGATTGTTTTAACACAAAATAGGTAACACTGATATTGACATAACTTGGATCCTACACACACACTATTTCATTTAGATAAGAAACTCTGATTTAAATTCTGTTAGCATTAGGAGAGGATGATATGGTGTGATTACATATTCATATCTGATAGGAAGCAAAGTTACTTGGTGATACAGATCCATGACACCAATGACAGTGCCGATGTCATTTTCATCAGTACATATTACATTGTCGATCAGCAAAGATTGATTTACCCGGTTGGAACATGTATTCACCATCCAAAAGACATTACTGATCGTCCCCAAAGGAAACAAATTTTTCTGAATACCTTGTGAAGGCTGCAACATGTATTCACAAAACTACTGAAGAAGTCCAATGTGAAACTGGAGGGAAGAATACTAAAATTATTATTTGTGAAATACATACTGAATACCCTAGGATACTCTTGTCAGGGTAAAATGTTTTATTGACTTATCACTGAACAACTACAAATGATATGCAGAGAACCAATGTAATCAGCAGTTGAAACTTTGGTCTGTTTGAAACATATCATCACAGTAAATAAACCTAGCTAAGAAAATATGTATATGATACACTTGTGTATAAATCAATACGACATTATGCAGTGGTCTATGTGCCCCAAAGTAATATTCAGGTTGCAAGACAACATTATGCAGGCACTTGTATCAAAATGTTTTTTTTTCCTACGATATATAATTGTTTGGGCAAGGCAATATGAAAATCACACTGGGGCCAAAATGTATATATTTGTCTGAACAGGTCAGTGAAGCCTAACCTCATGAGAAAGATTTGGAGCAGATAGGTAATGGAACTTCTATGCAATTTAATATACTACTCAGGAGTGGAATCATTGCTGACAGAGGGCGTTAAGTGACTTTGCTTCAGTGGACTGAAAATAAAACCAGGCATTTGTCAAGATGTGTTGTCCACTCAGCCAGGTGATTGGACAACAAAATTATTGTGGCATTGCATGACCAATGTTAATAAGAGTGCTTCATTCACTTTGTTGTCCTGTCAAACAATTATTTGTTACTGTCAAATTAATGTTTCAAGCAATATAGTAAATAGATGTAACAACAATAGACAGAATAACTTACCATTAAGCTAGATCAGAAAAGATTTCAGTATAGACAACATTGTGAGTGCTATTTGCACGTTCAGAGGAGTTATTTTCAATTAAAACACGAAGACCTTCTGGTGATGTTACTCGTGAAAAAGCAACGTATAACTGCCCATGTGAAAATACTGGGCTCGGCAAATAGACACCAACTCTACTAAGTGTTTGCCCCTGGCTTTTGTTTATGGTCATTGCATATGAAACTCTAACAGGAAATTGGCGTCGTTTTATTTTGAAAGGCCACTTGTTATCAGTAGATGTAGTGACTAGTATGTATGCCTATTTAGTCCTTCGATAATTCGGTGAGTCAGCTGCGTCACTATTAGCCTAGTTCCGTTGCAGAGGCCTTTTGATGGATTCAGATTTCGAAGAAGCATTATCGGTACCCCGACCTTTAACTTCAAATGATGTTCTGGTAAGCCACTCATCTCTATGGTATTGAGAAATTCTGTTGGATAAAGGGCATCGAGCGTTGTCGGTTACTTGTATCATCATCAATTGTGTCAAAACTATAATATGACATTTCCTCTGTTGTTAGCTGAGATATCATCTGGGAGTTTATAGCAGCAGCTATCTCATTTGTTGGTGCTAAGATTGCTCGCTCACAAAGATAGGAAGCTTGATCAATTATTGTTGGAGTATCGTACACAAAAGATATCAAGCCTGCAAGGTTCCTTGATTCAGGAGGCAATAGCAAATACTCTGGAATGTCAATCCATGAAGCGTCACGTTGGTCAGCAGGAGAGGACCCAGGGACTGTTCCTTCTCCAACTTGGAGTAACCAATCTGCAAACTGTTGAAGGTGTTCTTGTTGAGAATCTGACAAAGAAGGGGACTGGAGCCTCATAGTTTCAGTGAGATTCATAACAATACATTGAGGCCACAAACGGGAACGTGTGATTGATGCAGCTAGCACTTGATGTTTCTTTGCATTTGGTAGAACTGGAAGTGTTTGTCTGAAGTCTCCTCCGAGCACAACTGTGATGCCACCAAACTGTTTGTCACTTAGAGACGGTACATTTGCTGATAAGATGTCCCTCAAGGTGCGATCAAGAGCTTCAAAGCAATGTCTATGATTGACAGGTGCTTCATCCCATATGACTAAAGCTGTTTGTTGTATAAGCTGAGCTAAATGGGTATTTTTCTTAATAGCACAAACTGAGTGCTCTTCAATATTGAGCGGTATCCTAAACCGAGAATGAGGTGTCCGGCCACCTGGAAGTAATAATGCAGCTATTCCAGAGGATGCAACAGCTAGAGCAATTTTCCCTTGAGACCTTATGTTATTAAGCAATGCATTCCATAAAAATGTTTTTCCAGTGCCACCATATCCATAGACGAAAAATGTGTGACCAATTTTGTTGTCAACAGAGCTAAGAATCGCATCATAGATAGTTCTCTGATTCGAATTTAACATCCGACGCTGTTCAGCTGCTTCTATTGATATTATGTTCATGTCATATGATTGTTCATCTATTAGAAGTCTGTTGATATTAGTTAAGGATGTGTTACTTGTAGTCGGGCAAGGTAAACCATAGTGTTGCAAATTGTATCCATAATTTTTCAACAGCTTGTCTATTTCAGCAAGAACGAAAGATCTAACATGTATTGTAGAGGGCATATGAAACAACGATGTGCTATGCTTTATATGATAAGCAATATCTTCGGCCATTGCAGAAAGATGTTCTTCAAACAAAGCCAAGGGATTTAAGACATGGCAGAAGAGGAGGAGTGTAACAAATAACTCACGAAGTTCGTAAGGCATAGCCCAGCGAGCTGCATCAATCATTGCATATGACCAGTCACGATCATCACCAAGGAGACCTAAAGCTTGGCAAGCAGCCTGAAATGTTGGATACTTGACACCTTCAACAGTTCTGATATCAGAATATGACATTGCTCCTTTCACAACATGCAGCAACATACGAAGATAATATTGCTCTCCCTTGTTAGGAGCAACATGTGCCACTCTTCCTATTCTGCGCTTATTACCTTCTCGTGAGGACCAAAATTTGCCATGCCAAGTAAATTTCTCAGGGAACTCAGCATATGTGTACTGAGGAGCATGAGGAAGAGTCTTGTTTGCTTCAAACCATGCAGTTAATTTTGTGATACGATTGTTTGGATTCTGCAACACCTCTTCCAAAGTTATCATCTTCAGTATAGGTAATATTGTTCTCAAAAGGCAAGTGAACAGTAAGTCGCTCTACAGATGGATCAGTGTAATGAATCTCAAACTCAAGTAAGCGCCATGCTCCTTCATTAGGCGCAATACATATGCATGCAAGGTAATTCTGAATCTCATTGACTGCTTGATTAGGTGAAGATTGAAGATCTATTTTTGCACAATCAGGTCCCTTTGTAAAATATTTAAACAGGTATTTTTTCCATGCCATCTCTATTGACCCTCTCAACATTAATATGTGCTTGATACTTTACTAATAAATCCACATTGTGAGGGACAACAAACCGATTGTCTACATCAGTTCCATTTTTTCTAGTAGTTATCCCGTTTCTGGGTCTAGCATATTGAATATGGCCATTCTGCAGCACAACTGTCTTCTCACAATATTCTTTTGGATAGGATTTTGAGCACTCCCCATTTATCATGCATGAACAGGATGGATTTGCATTCCCACAGGGTCCATGAATCATAAATTCTGAGACAACATGGTAGCCTATTGGATCAACAGCAGGATCAGGTAGCTGCGCTGATATGAATGCATCAACTTCTTCTGGCGTTAATGGTTTGTTCCTTGCTAACCATAGTATAATATGTGCATGTGGAAGACCACGCTTCTGAAACTCAATTGTGCATACAGCTGGACAAATATAGGTAGTAAAAACAAATATTTTATTAGTAGAAAGTTTTATAAGCTAAGTTGAGCAGAAATTGAGTGTAGCGAAACATATTTGTGTTGTTTAAAGGGGAACAGAGACTCGGCAAGCAATATTGTTTAAAGGTTACTTTTTTTATTCTTGATATTTTTATTGAGATGTAATCTTGCAACATGAGGACCAATTATTTTGTTATCGTCATTATCAATTTCGAGAAGAAAGTAGGTGGGTTATATAATCAGAGTGCAAAAGTGCTGAAACTACAAAGGCAGGCAGCTAGAAATAAGCACACTTCTGTAGCCATCCCAATCTAATCTCGGATTAAAAGATGTAACCTTACAAACATATGCATGTAGCGCTGGTAAGCATGAGATTGTGTGGTAGAATATGTTACATCAATGGTCTATAGAAACTCATAGAGCTAAGCCAGTATAAATAAAATAGATTCCTGAAATACTACAGAACATGCATAAAATTGCTAATAAAAGGTAGAAAGTAACCTGCAATAACTGGTCCAAAAAACTCTTCTTTTGTCATATCATCCAAGAATATTTGCAGCTTCATATGAAAGGTGTGGACACTGCCTGGTCGCTTGGGGCAAGGTGTGCCGGCCACTGGAGTTGGGTGGCCTTGGCATATCAAGTTTGAAAGAGCTGGGCTGGGCACTCCGTATGAGATGGTTATGGCTGGAGAAAACTGAACCAGACAGGCCTTGGGCAACCCTACCGATTCAGGTTCCCGACAAGGTCCGGGCTCTTTTCTCAGTGGCCATGCAATCTGAAATTGGTGATGGTGCTAACACGTTTTTCTGGACTGACCGTTGGCTACATGGGCAGCGGATCATTGATATTGCCCCTCGACTCTTTGCAACCATTCCCAAGAGAACAGTTAGTAAGCGTACTGTCCAGGAAGCACTTACAAATAGGACTTGGATCTCTGACATCAAAGGGGCACTAACAGTGGGAGTAATAGTGGAGTATATCCATCTCTGGGACATCTTACTTGACATGGAGCTGCAACATGGAGTTAATGATACTCACTTCTGGAGACTCTCTTCAACTAGTGTCTACTCTGCGAAGTCGGCCTATGAAAGCATGTTCTTGGGATCGATCTCTTTTGAGCCATACTTGAGGATTTGGAAATCTTGGGCACCTCCTAAATGCTGATTCTTTATGTGGCTGGTAGCACATAATAGATGTTGGACAGCTGATCGGTTAGCGCGCCGAGGATTAGACCATCCGGAGAAGTGTCCGCTGTGTGACCAGGAGAACGAAACTATTGATCATATTCTGGTTTCATGTGTCTTTGCGAGACAATTTTGGTTTCGTTTCCTAGGACAAGTTGGCCTGCAAGATTTATCTCCTCAGCCTGATGTTCGCTCCTTTATGGATTGGTGGAGATCGTCAAGTGAGGCGCCTGGAGGCCTAGCTGAAAAGGGACTGAACTCACTTATTATTTTGGGCGCCTGGACTCTTTGGAATCACAGGAACAGATGTGTTTTTGATGGGATCTCTCCCAGCTTGTCTGCGACTTTGGTTCAGGCTGAGGAGGAGAGATATCTCTGGGAGTTGGCTGGTGCGAAAGGAGTCTTCTTTCTAACAGCCCCGTTCCCAGTAGATTAGGTAGTACCTTTGGTCGTTCTTTATATGTAACAGGCGTGAATGTAAAACAAATAGCAAGTGTGTGTGGGGTGTGTGTGTTGTACGGGCTCTGCCCATCATCTTTCTTCTTAATACAATGAAGCGCAGTTCTCCTGCGTTTTCGAGAAAAAAAAAAGCTTCATATGAAAAACACGATCTGGCCTATCTGATGGATGTTGTCCTGGAATTAATGATAGAGCTTCCGTCACCTCTGACCATAATGGATTCGATGTAAATGTGATAAACAAATCGGGGCAGCCATACTTTCCACACAGAGCTACACAATCCAAATAATTTTGGTACCAGTAACGTGGGCCTCCAACGAATGAGGAAGGTAAAATAACCATTTGACCAGCCTCAGAGCCATCTGTGACTCCTCGAGCAACTGCATCACGAATTTCTTTGAAGGAGGCTGCTCTGTATTTGCTTTGGAATGATTTTTTCCTGTAGTGACTCAATCGGGATTCTTCCACGCAACAATATGCTTCAACTACATAAGATTGTGTTAGTCTCTTGCAACGCATTGGAGTGTTGAAATCATTTGCTCTATCATGAAGCCTAAAAGCATAGCACTCCAACATAGTGGCATGCTTTCTTTTAAGAGATTCTGATCTTGAACATCGACGATAAAAAATGTTTTCATGGAATCCATCCTCTCCATATGGGAATAGAATTGGATATTGCATTGCCATGAATTTGCAATGGTTTTCATGTACCCTACATAGCTGACCAGCCTGCTCCTCAACTATCAAGTCACGGCCCACATCAGTTGTGGCAAAATCATTCACCACTAAACCAACAACTTCAGATGCTACAGGCGCACTAAACACGTCGCCATGCTTATCAGGAGTTCCAAAAATCCTTATGCAATATTGGTCATCAGCACTGCTGGAAATTCTATCACGGGCCATTCTAAACAACTTCACAATTGGATTGTGTGTGTTAAACATGTCTATAAGACCAGAAACTATCCCTTCATTAGGTCGGAAACTACTATTTGCATAGGTACCAACCCGCATTCTATTTCTGATTTCATTCTGAGTGTCAAAGATGTATAGCTGAGCATATTCTGGACGTTTATCATGATGTGGCAAAAGTGATCCGATGCGGTGACAAAGTTGTCCACTTATCTTAAATATATGTGGGCCTCGACCATCGTTGACTGAATCAATTACTTTAACACCCATCGACGTGAATGCAAACATGGAATTGTAATACCTAATATTGCAAAGAAATGTCAATGTTAAGTATTTAAAATATCAAATTAATAACAGTGTGTGGATAGGTAGGCAGAGGCTGGCACCTGATATTTTCAAAGAAATGATTTGATAACGACGAATGCACTCTAGTCAGCAGGCTATATAAAGGCTCCGGAGGTGGCTCATATAGAGGTAAAACAACACTGCCTTCTCTACAACATTTGTTATACGACGGTGATGATGTGTTCCGACGTCGATTAACACGCTCCTCATACCAGAAGAATGCACCACAGTATCGACATGTGCATGAAGGCGGTCCAAGATCCAGCTTGGAGAAAATGGTACCTAATTAAGGAGGAGAATGAAGAGACATAAGCAATATATTTTTAAACTTTGTAGACTCAATTAGTAAACCGAGTGAGTTTTATACAATGATAAAAACAGTCAGCAAGAATCGTGCATTCAATATAAGCAGCAAGCCTTTAGCATTGAATATCATCGACATCTCATTTGCATCAAATATTATCAAAATGTCCTTTTGGCATTGAATACTATCAACATGTTCTCGGTATCATATAATGATCTGATAGGGTCATGAGTATCGAGAAATATAATTGTCAATATCGTGCATTCAATATAAGCAGCAAGCCTTTAACATTGAATATCATCGACATCTCATTTGCATCAAATATTATCAAAATGTCCTTTTGGCATTGAATACTATCAACATGTTCTCGGTATCATATAATGATCTGATAGGGTCATGAGTATCGAGAAATATAATTGTCAAAAGCAGGAGGAAATATGTCATCATAGGTGTTACATGGCATAGAAGGCAAAACAAATGGTATGCTGAATCTTGAATCCATGTAAATACTTTAGCAGCAGATACAATCACCATATCTTGGTTGCACAACATTTTGATCGAGTATTTATAATCCACCATTCAAGACGGTATACGGAATCGAGCATTAAGTATTTATACTTAGCATGGAGCATCCTTGAATATCCGTAAAAAGATCCAGCAATCCCTCGAACAATAAAAAAGAAAAGAAATCAGATGGTCAAAATAATAACATATATTTAAGAAGCATTGTTATAAAAAAAAGGAAATGGGGACAAAAGAGGGGTATCAGAAGTAACCTACAGCCATGAGAGTTTGCTGGACCAGATACAGAAAAAGATGACTCTTCACCTGCACTGAGGAAGACAAAGCTATTAAGTGCGTAAAGAATGTACATGAGGAAATAAGCAATGAGCGATCACATATCATAGGTACCTTGATTATTCGCTGAGCAGCCCATTGGGCAAATGGTCCTGAATTGTCCAGCATACATGATCTATGGTCTTTAGGGAATTGAACAGTGAGCAAAACATTTGATGATTTTGGTATCGTAAAAGTTGAAGCTTCACCTGCACGTTAGAACATGAAGAAAGTAAGGATGCGCCCGGTATACATTGGTTCCTTCATAAAATAAAATGAGCACACATATTTTGTACTCTAATGTAAATAAAGAGATAATAAGAATAGCAATAATCACCTTAGAAAGCATGAGATCACTAAGTGGTACCAGGTTAAGAAAGAAGAGGGAGTGGCATAAAGAATAAGTTTTTAAATTTGGGGGACTGATTAAGCAAACCAAATGAGTTGTATACATTGGCAAAGGTATTGGGTCAACATTTGGCATCCAATAAGTCTTTGACATCAAAATTACCAGCATATCATTAACATTGAATACAGTTAACATGTCATCGGCATCGAATATTAACACATCACTGACATCGAATATTTTCAACATATCTGTGGCATTGAATAGTGTCACCATGTTCTTGGCATCAATGTTTGTGTATCGTGGTCTGATATCAGGTTCTTGGCATCAATATTTGTATATTGTGGTCTGATACATGAATGAGTCTCAAGAAATACAGCAACAACAACAACAACAACAAAGCGTTTTTATCCCAAGCAAGTTGGGGTAGGCTAGAGAAATAGAAATGCCAAAAATATAATTAAAAAAGAGGCATAAAGGATCCATCCACTTACGTCTATGAGTGATACTTGAGGTTGCAGATCCTGCAGAGAAATTAAGCTAGTAAGGATACCATTCATTTACGTAGAGAAATATGAAACATTTCGAAGGTAACAGATAAACAGAATAGGCAAAAAGCATACCCGCTCCTGTGGTAGCCGATATACATGATTTGTACTGTTGCTCTGGCTGAGTAGCAGTAGGAGTGTCCAGCTGTGGGCAGTCTGAAAATAGAAGTGGTAAAGGTGAGGGATTAAGGTGGGTAACAGGCCAAAATCAACTGTAATGTGAACTATGTTGACTATAACTCTATGAGGAAATGAGTCATAAAGAGGTAAAGGATGAACATGAAGTATACCTGAAGCCAATTGTATTTGGCGTGAACGCACACGGCGACTGGATGAGAACTCAAAATCTGTAGGGAAGTCACTGGTGCTCTCCAACAGTTGCTGTTTTCGAGACCGTTTAATAGGAAGCTTTGAATCTGTTTGTTGCGGACCTAATAGGTGAGGAACAAAAAGCTAAAATGAGATTTATTGCTTAAAGAAGAGAATTAAGGGAATAAAAGTATTTAAGAAATCTCACATCATAGCTAGGATGGTACCTTTAGTGAATATACCACTGAGAAAGGAACTGACCAAATATAAAGAAGAGAGGGACATCATTTACAGAGGAAGTTGAAAAAACTCACCAGCAGGAGCAGCACCAGGGCACGAATTGGAGGCTGGAGCAGATGACATGGGATGCGACAGTTCTAATTAGAAAGAAAGACATTTGAATGAGCACTAATTCAATATAAGGTGAAATAGTAGATAGCGCCAGCAATGCACATAAACGTTAAATGCACAATACATGTATGCATCAGAAAGATTATATGGTACAATACTGAAGACTCTCAAATTTAACAATGAAACAATACCATTGCTCTGAGATAATAAACGACGCCGAATAGAACGCCTAGAAGACGAATGGAAGCTGGTAGGGAAGCTCGTGTCATGATACAATGATTCTGCATTGGTTGTTGATACATTACCGCTTTGAACTGAAGGGGTGGCTGCCAAAGAACCGCCCAAAAAAAAAAAAGATATGAGATACTCTGCAGGAAACCGATAAATAATAAAAAACAGACATTGAGTAAAGGGAAAAAAAAGGTTTAAGTGAGCGAAAGCGGTGTACGCTGTTTGCGTTTAGAACTTCGAGTATTCAGTGATCCTGACGAAGATGCAGACATGGCTATAGCTCTGTAGGGGGAAAAATGCATGGCACGGCAATTTAGTACAACTATAAACAATAGTTTGGGATATAACTGATATAAGCAAAGCTTCATGGGAATGCACACATTTAATCCTACATGAATGCTCAATCTTAATTTTATTGTGTTTTCTTTCTGCAAGAACTGATATAACTGATGTAACCAAAGGTTTATGTGAATGCACACATTTAATTCTACATTTTCTTTTCGCAAGCAGAACTCCTATATGAAGTACACACTGCGTCCACAATGCCAAAGAAATAGCCAGTTGTATATCCAGTACGTATGGCACAGAGAGGTATGCGATAGAAGAACACTTGAAACAGCATCACGTCATGGACAGGAAAAATAAGAGGTAACTAATTTGTATGGTTGAAGATACCTAATCTTTGTAACCCTAGATAAAACCTATATCAGGAACACATCAACACATACTGATCTCCCTTCCATCAATAGCAGGAAGCTAAAAACTCCAGGTTGGGTTCGGAGGTGAGGCGCGGGGAGCAGTCTTTTCTTTTACCTGTGACCTGTAGATGGGGAAGAAATAGTGCGAATCGATCTCCCACGCAGCCTCCTTGACTGCAGGTACCGCCGGGCGAGGCCGTCGCTCTGAGGAATCGCGCGCCGGTTGGAGATCGTTGGCACGGGGGGGCGGGCCGGGCGAGGCCAATGCGCCAAGGCCTTCGCCGGAGGTCGGAGATCAATGGCAGGGACCGGGAGCGTCGATTAGGGAGAGGACCGGATGCTGCGAATCAGCGGGCGGCGGCGTGAATCAGCGAGGCAGCGAGGGCGATAGCGGGCGGCGGCGCGAATCGGCGAGGCGGCGAGGGCGAGGCGAGTCGGGGATCGGGCGTCGGTGAGGGGAGGACGGGAGCGAAGCGAGAAGCATCGAGAGAGTCGCTGATTTTAGACGAAGCAGCACGGGCAGGGCGGGACTGCCGCCAGCGGATGGATCACGATCGGACGGCCGTTGGGAAGAGCTACAGGGTAACAGTAACGCACAGTAGGCATGCGGGGCCCGTCCGCGAAAACTGAGAAAACAGCACGGGCAGGGCGGGACTGCCGCCAGCGGATGGATCACGATCGGACGGCCGTTGGGAAGAGATACAGGGTAACAGTAACGCACAGTAGGCACGCGGGGCCCGTCCGCGAAAACTAAGAAAAGGGTATGATACCTAGCTACAGAATATCTAATTCTGTAGCCGGACCCAACACAGTCGTCCGACCGACCTCAAGGCACCCCCGCCGACGCTGTCTTGCCCTGCGCGGCGCGCACCCCCTACTCGGCTCGGCTCACATCGTCAAACCGCCCACGACCCCGAGGCGATGACGTGCATCAGACGCCCATCCCCTTTTCCCGTGCCTGCTCTCTCGCCTCCGCCGCCACCGCCATCGCCGACCTGGATCGGGTTACTCCAATATGCGCTGCTGCCGGAGATGCCCTTCCCCTATGCTGTGGTCTTTGGTCCAATGCATTGGCGGAGCTGAGATTGCTCGGTTGGGCATTCATATTTGGGTGACGGTCGCTAAAATTTTTGAAACGGCGACGAGAAATGGAAAATTTAGAGACAATTTGCAGCTTGGCTTTGAACAAACAAATGTAGAGGCATCGGAAGCCGGAGTTCAGAGGCAATCGCTGGTTGCTGACGCTTGTGTCGATGCGTTGTGTGAGAGCTGCGGGCTGCTGCTGGGTACATGTGATTTTTCTCCCAAATATTTTGGGCATTCATGTGAATGCCAATGAATACAAGGAGATCCGCCGGTGGTCCAATGACGGCCGTTGCCTGGTCGAACCGGATGGGAAGGGATTCATAGCGTCCGCTTTTCTCGACGAATCAATGGCGTTTGCTTGATTCGTGAGGTTTCACCCACCATCTCAACTGGATCCCATGTTAGCGTCCGCGCCTTTATCTTTGATTCCCGATTTGGTTGGTTTTGGGTTACGCTAGATTAATTATTGTTGCGATTTTAGACCATCCCGGTGGTTACTTCGACGTCCTGGTGGCTGTCCCCGCTGAAGCCGCAATATTGGAAAGCTAATCGCGATCTACACTCAGATGAGCAATTCCAGGTTTGTATTTGCTCTTCTTTGCTTCCGGTAATCATTTTTTTATTTGCCTGGTAATTGAATTAATGGATGGGAGGTCTCCGCTCCCCAATTTCTTCCCCAATTCCAATTTAGTTCCGTCAGTATGTCAATGGATCTGTCATGTACTATAATTTCTTTCCAAGCTGTAATTTCACAATTTTCAGAGACATCGTTTTATATTATTTTTGATCCATGGTGATGTCAGGTGAGAACGCCTCCCACGGAAATGCAAGCATCAGGTTGAAATCCAGTGGGTCTGTAGCCTGTAAGCACCTCATGTTTCTTTTTCCCCAAATCCAGTTTTCTGAAAATTGAAATAGATAGAGGTATTCAGATATGGAATGACTGTATTATGATTTCGGGCTGTTAATTCGTCCTCGACAATTTCTGGGAAGGATGTATGAGTGAGGCATGGATGCTTCAAACAGTTCTTTTTTCATTCACTATCATCCTTAATGAAAGAAAGCTCCAATATATTTTTTTTTTGCTGCTGATTATTAATTGATTATTTCTTCTTTACATCCATCCCAGTCATTAGTTTATCGCAATACCACGTCTGCAGATATTTAAGGTGGCTCACAGTTGCTATGGCTTCTACAGCATTTAAGAAATTATGCATCTGCTAAAGAGCTAGTGACTTGATTTCCTCAACAAGTCTAAAAACTATAATTTCCCAATTATCAATACATCCTAGAATATCTGATATTACTAACTTATCAGTGAGGTAGGTCACTGATTCACCCGAATCAATCTTGCCTAATAATTGCTATTTCTGCTATGGAAATCCGGTGTTATTTATAATTTATTAGTCCTGGTTTCATCCCAGTCTGACCTTGAAGCGAAAATATTGCGGTTCTAGAAATTTCTGTTACAACTCTTGGTCCCAATCCTAACTGCAGCAAAAGGGTCAACAAAGCTGGGTGAGGTGCTTTTGTACTTACTACACCACTGTGATTGGGTTAAAGAAGGTAAAATGCACTCTCGAAATCAAGATGCCATAGGAAAATTTGGCTGAACTATGTATACCTGACCTGTTGTTGTTAGGAGGCCGAGAATGTGTAATGCAGTTAGTTTCTGTAATCTGCATGCTAAGAGGAATAAAAGTATAAATATTCTTACCTTACTGGCTATTGTCTTTGACGTGCTGGAGATTTCTGTAGTTCGGCAGCATCGGAATCAATGCGTACTGCGTAGTAGATGGTTGCAAGATTGTTTCATTTTTAAATCTTGACTGATGTGTCAATAAAACCTTCATTGGTGATTCATCAATTTGAGAATGTGAAATTGCTGTCTATTTATTATTATTCTTATTTTGATTGTTTCAGGTAACTAGGTTTCCTGTGAAAATTATGGGTTGGATCCACGCTCACATTTGATTGAAACCAACTGTAACGGTGGCAGCCATTTGTGTTGGTGCACTGGTCCTGAACTAAGAAGCTGACTGATGTCCTTGAGGCAGGCATATAGGCATAACAAAAAATGAATTCAGATGTAAATATATTTTATCTAGTTTCATATCAGTGTCCTTCGTTTATATCTTCATGTCTAACTTTTTTTGGGTTCTTGTCATTTCATTTGTTTGATTTGAGAGATTTGCGTCTCAATTGTTGACTGGAGGCAACTAATTTGACTAAAGTGAATTTGTGTCAGTTTGAGTTGTAAATTGTTTTAGTGCAAATTGTAATCTTTCAGAAAATAGAAGTTTCCTGTGATTTAGACTGACTTTTGAAGCAGCAACCTGGGACTTAGTACCTGGCGTGCAAATTAAGCATGAGAAAGATTTTAGAAAGAAATGACCACCGAATCTCGTAAACTAAACAAAGACACAAATCCA
The DNA here is from genome assembly GCA_012490785.1 of Eragrostis nindensis. Classification (NCBI taxonomy): domain Eukaryota; kingdom Viridiplantae; phylum Streptophyta; class Magnoliopsida; order Poales; family Poaceae; genus Eragrostis; species Eragrostis nindensis. The sequence goes on along the minus strand of JAAXCT010001139.1, from coordinate 107,941 downwards.
TGGAAGACCAATAAGCAATCCCCAGAGCTGAAGGCGGAGTCCCTGCTGTGTCTTGTCCTTACATTTGGCGGCGAACTCCACGCGCTGGACAGGACGAAGACGGGTTAAGCTACCACTGGATTAATTCATATGTTTCTTGTGTATGACTTGGTATGTTTAATGTTTGAAGTCTGTACGGATGCTAACTTGCCCGACTGCCGCTGTCAGACATTACAATAATTTAATTTTTATTCACACTTCTCTCAGTAATTCCATCCGTTTGATATGAGAGATTTGCATCTTATTGTTGATTGGTGTGACTGAATTTGCGACTCAGACTTTTCCAGTTTCAGCTTTGATAAAATGTTAATTTCTCAATGGTATGAATTAAAGAAAACAACAGCTCATCATAGGCCTTGGATAATTTGAGCCTATATGGTATGATGATATTCTAGAAAAGTACCCAAAAGAGCACTCACATGACATTGCAGTGGCATTTGCCCGAGCACCTGACGTGCGAGTTCGCACCAACTAATAGGACGATCTTTAATCGCAAAAAAAAGGGACGATCTTTAGGAACAAACGACCACCTAATCTCATCAATCAAAAAGTGACGCAAATCATCGGCAGTGATAATTGCAGATCAACCATCGTCAGCGCCCAGGATATCACGAATTTACGATAAATTCAAACAAATTTACGACATCAGCGTTCACACACATTTTGAAAGAAAAATCATGGTAAAAGTGTAGTAAATCACGTAAAAAAATATCGTAAATCACTATACACGAATGTCGTAAATTACAATACATAAGTGGCCATAGAATAAATTATTCTATGGCTAGCTATAGAATAGTATTTCACTATGTATGTATATATATATGTATGTATATATATGTATGTATGTATGTATATGTATGTATGTATGTATGTATGTATGTATGTATGTATGTATGTATGTATGTATGTATGTATGTGTGTGTGTGTGTGTGTGTGTGTGTGTGTGTGTGTGTGTGTGTGTGTGTGTGTGTGTGTGTGTGTGTAAGACACATTTTTTGGTGTAGCATCCAGAACTGACCCATCACGAAAATATTTGGCTTTTAGCATCCGAGCACAAAGTGAATCACGATTCAAGAACAATCTCCATGCCTGCTTCGCTAGCATAGCCATGTTGAAGGCGTGTATGTCTCTAAACCCAAGCCCACCCATATACTTCGGCAAAGTCAACTTCTCACAACTGAGCCAGTGCATTCCATTCTTCTTCTCCTGCTTACTCCACCAATACCTCTCTATCACAGTACTTATTTGATCAAACATAGTCTTTGCTATATCAAAACACCCCATGGCAAAAGTGGGGATCGCTTGCGCAAGAGCCTTTATCATGATTTCCTTTCCTGCCTCTCCTTCCACCCAAGTACCTCTCGTTCATTGTTTCTTTCGCAACTCCCAACACCTCCTTCACCTTTGTTCTCTGCACGGCCCTCGTGTTCAAACTAAACAGGACGGCTGACTTCTCTTGTTGATCTTCTGCCCAGAATAGCTCTCATATAAATCAAGAATGTGCTACAATCGAGTAGCATCCTCCTCATTTGCATGAATTAGTATCAAACTGTCATCGGCTAACAAGTGAGAGATGCTAGGAGCATCTGGACAAAGTCTAACCACTGAAATCATTCAAATCAACACCTCTGCCTCAACTTTATTCAGCAGCGCCGAGAATCCCGCTGCACACAACAGAAACAAATAAGGAGATAAAGGATCTCTCCTTGCCTCAATCCACGTTCCGGCATAATACTTTCAAATAGTGCCCCATTCACCTTAACTCTGTATGAGACCGTAGAAACACAGTTCATGATCAGTCGCACCCATCTATCATGGAAACCAAGTCTTTTCATCATACCCATCTATTATGTCATACGCCTTACTCATGTTGAGTTTCACCGCTGCATAGCCTACAACCCCCTTTCTCTTATTTCTCATGTAATGTGGCAGCTCATATGCAAGAATAATGTTATCCGATATTAACCTCCCTGGGACAAATGCACTTCGAGCAGGACATATAATCTCATCCAACAGCCCCTTCACATTGCTGCTATTATGGGTTTTGGAGGGTTTGGTTCCTCCAGGAAGTGAGCGCAATGGGCATCTCTCTGGTGATCTATGGCTGCTGAAGATATGATACAAGACCATATGTACCTGAGCAAAGGTCCGTGAGAAGAATCCTATGAGTGAAGCAAAAATGCCAAGTCTGATACCAGATTCAAATTTTGATTTGTAACATTTTTGTAAAACAGTTCATAGACGAATAATGGAGCATCTTATCTTCAATGATTCTTTGTTGTGGCACCGTGGATGTGTAAAACGGAATAGTGAAAGAATTTTGTATTGAACAATCCTTTTCAGAAGCATGAATTCCATCTCGAGTCCCTTCAACACAGCTTTCTCATTTCCTGAACCTAATTTGACCATCCTAAACTGAGTAACTGGGTCAGGTTTCCAGTTCCTCACAATATAGCATGAATTGCAATGTGTAATTGGTTCTCTAGCACCGAAAGCACCGAAAGATCCTCTCTTTCGGAAAATACTATCGAAAGACTAACTCCGGAAAATAGCATTGAAAGAATACCCTTTCGCCTCTTGCTGTGCCGAAGCCTCCACTAGCCCCTAGAAAGGTGCATGCAACTCAACACTCCTAGTTAACTGGCAGTTGCCCCTAGAAAGGAAAGACGCAACAGATAAAATAATTGGAACCACACATTAATAAGTGTTGAGTTGCATGCACCAACCAGTTCACCCAAAAGCCTAAGCTGATGGGGAAAGGTGGACAATTCACTTACGGTTCAACACCCCCCCCCCTCACGTGGAGGCTCCCTCAGTCCTCAGACGTGGAAATAAGAGCGGCGCAGCGGAATATGCAGTTACTAGGACTTGAACTCAAGACCTCTGGCTCTGATACCATGTTGAGTTGCATGCACCAACCAGTTCACCCAAAACCCTAAGCTGATGGGGAAAGGTGGACAATTCACTTATGGTTCAACAATAAGAATGGATGGAAACTACGCACATGAGGCAGAGCTACAGCTAGCAGGCTTTTTGTTAGTCACATCATATTCAACGAACACACAAGCAGAACTCGGGCCATCACAGGGCTGGACATCAGCTGATAGATCCAGGAAAGAAACAAAAGTTATTTTAATTCTTATCAAAAACACAGCCAAATCTGATGAACCGTGGATCGGGATTCAAGAAATTCAAAAAGTAACCCTTCCGTTTCACTGGTCAACCAAAATGGTGAAATCTCACTTCAACATAAGGCAAAGCTCAACCATAGTGCATGTGCAAATAACAAGTAAGAAATGACTCAAACTCGTTTAACCATTGGACGGTACATGTGAAGATCATATAAGAATATCAACAGTACAAAGTCAAAATAATACAGATCACTACCAATGTATTCTTGCTAATTAGTTACAACTTGAATCCTCTGGGCACAGTAGCTATTCTGGAGGAATAATGGAAACTACAAAGAGAATTTGGGTCACGCCAAAGCAGCATGCCCCTCCCCGTCGCCGTCGGTGCGGGTCAGATCTCAGAAACGCATTGAGCTGTTGGGTACAAAGCAGCTGATATTGCGGACCTCACCGCCGGGATGCTTCCTCATGGAGCTCATATGGAGCATGGCATCGCCGAACGCGTCAAAGAATTTCTGCTGGTCTCTCGCGAAGAGCTGAACAAACGGAAGGGACCTCTTGTCTTGCGCAAGCGCCCTGTCGGAGGTTAACACCCATGTCCGTTCGACACGCCCACATAGTACTGGTTTTCAAACCTCTTAGGCGTGCTGTCAAGGCTGTGCTTCCACGGAGAATCACTTTCGCACTCTTGTCCAATCTTCCTGTTGAAGGCGTTGTCCAATTGCTGGAAGCGGTCATAGAAAGCAAGCCATGTCGCCGACCCCAGCGTGTGCGCGCCAGAGAGGGCGACAAGCTGGGCGTCGTTGAACTTCCACCGGGACAATTCTCTAAGCAGGTAAGTGTAGTTGGAGTTCCAGGAACCGGGAGATCGCGAGCCCCGTCCAGCGAGGCGGGGGCCAAGCTATCCAGCTGCCCCAGTTTCACGGTGTAGACGGGCCCTCCGGTCGCCACGACGCCCTCCCGGGTGGCCAACGCGGTGATGTCGGCGCAGGACAAGATTGGGCCGCATTTTGCTGCGCCTCGGCGCGGATCCTCTCGATCAGTTGCATGGCACCAGCGTGCAGGTTTTCGTTGATGTTTATAGCCTGCTCGCTGTTCTTTCCCTGAAGCAGGAGGGACGCGTCGCATCCCTGGGTATCAAGTACGAAAAGCCATGTATAGTGATTAGCAGGTAGCTAAGCAGTCTGTTGATATAAATAGTGTGTACGCATTTTTTCAAGATAATGGATAGTTAGAGATTCGGGGTGGTTGAACCTGTGTGATGCAGTCGTGGTAGTGGATGCGGAGGAGGCCTGCAGCGACGGAGGTGTCACCGCTGAACGCTGCCTGCACGGCTCTCTTGACGATGCCCTCCAGCTGGGGGCAGGTGACCTTGTAGAAGTCGGGGCTGAGAATGCGGTCTCCCGCGACTAAAGTGGCCGGGATTCAAAGGAAGAGAGAGATTTGGGGAGGGCGCAACGGGACGTATGGAGACAAGCAGGACGAAGGCCAGGGCACCACCGCTGCTGCTTATGGCCATTGTGATTAATTGCTTGCTGGTATACTCGTTGACGGAAACAAAGATTTGATCGATGTGTGCTGTTTATATTGGGAGTAGTAGTACGTACGGCAAACTCGGATCCGATGTAGATCCGAGTATTTTCTACGATTGTTTTTGACTTACAGGAATGACGTGCATATGCCACTCCACATGAGCCCAGTGCTCCAATTGTCAACCAGATCCGTGAGTTACTCCACAGTCGATCAGAATAACATGCATGGATGGAGTATTTTTGTACTTGGTAGCTCCTCCAAAGCTGCATCAGCCGGCATACAAAATTATTTCGCAGCTCTCCTCATAGCCTGATGAATAAAATTGAGTCTTAAAGTTCCATCAGACAAATTTATATTGCAGGATTGTGAGATAGGGGCTTGAATGTTTACCGTCACCAATTCCAATATTACAAAGGAGACAAAACAAACCACACTATTGTTAATATTTCCCAGCATTTTCATTACCTCTCATTTTGAACTTCAACAATCAAGACCTTGACTTTATTTTTAGTTTTGTTTCCTTTTTTAAATCAATGTAGATGGCAACTCAAATTCATTGTTACAATTAATGTTACAGATCTAATACCATGCATTCTGCTACGTTGGCTTGTACCATTGTGGACGGCTAATATAAACCCAATAGTTTAGTGACGTATAGTAGCACTAATTTAAGGGTGGAATGGCGAACAGTAACTTCAGTGTTACCGTCCATGTGGCAGAGCAGTAACATCAGTGTTACCGTCGTCTACTTCAGTGTTACTTCCTCCATTTTAATTTTGATGACGTTCTAAACTTGGCACACATATTAAAAAGCTATTACTACGGCACGAGATGCTCTCTGGGAGGATGCGGTGCTCCCAGCGAAGCCGCACCACACCCTCCTCCTGCCATTAGTACTCTCGCGATGGGGACCAAGGCAGCATCCATCCTTCCTTCCCCGAGAACGTGCGGCAATGGATATGGCTTCCAGCGTTAAGCCCCACGGCAGCGGCCCGGACTCATGGCGTCCCGGACTCGCCGCGGCTGCCTGTATCCTGGACGCGCAACTACGGCGGCGGCCAGGACTCCTTGCACTGGCCTCCATACTGGATCGGTGGTGGCCGCCGGGAGTCGTGGCAGTGGCTTCCATAACGGGCACGCGACGATAGCGGCTTCCATCCGCAGCGATGGCAGTGTTCCCCAAGCTCTTCGCATCATCCTTCCCCAAGATCCGCAGTCGAGCAGATCCGCACGACAGCGGCACGTCGTGAGCTCACACAGCGACCTTCCCCGAGATAAGTGCGGCGGCATCCTATTCCACCTAGCAGCGGCCTTTCATGAGCAGATTCACGCTCCCTCGTGTGGTGAGGAGACGGCACAGAAGATCCCATAAAAGTGGATTTAAGAGGCGTTCAGTGCTTCCGAACACAAGAGTGTCAGGTAATTAAATCGGTAAAAACGGATGTGGCAAAAACATCAGGTAATTTGACATGGAGGGAGTGCCGTCCAGGAGTACAGCGTGTTGCCTCGATGAGATCTAGAACTCTCTAGTTGACACGATTTCCGTGAGGCAAAGTCAGATGGAATAGAATATCTAGAGTAGACATCAGGTTATATGTTGGTGAGAAGGCAAGGAGAGGGTGCGAGAGGAGCAACAGATCGTGACTTGGAATCTCATATATCGCTGCACGTGTTTGTGATGTTAAAATCGTGTAACTTGCGAAGAGCGACCGTGCGTAAATCATTACTAAATTGACATGTATTTTTCAAATTTGTTTTGGCATTTTGAAGGTGCAGGTATTGTTATTGTGAAAACTCACTATGCAAGAGGGCCACTTAAGATGCCTACCTGTGTAGAGCCACCTGCCTGTGCAGCGCCCGCATGCGTTGCAGGCGGGCTCCATACCCAGCTGAGTAGTGGGGTCTTGAGCACCTATATATGTAGTGCCTCATTGTAGTGTAGCTACAGCCTCGGATGATATTAATAGATGTACGTATTTAATTATTTTGTTACGGGGCATCTTTTTCATTCAACAAAAATAACCAATTCCAATGCATGCGTGCCCACACACACCCCCCCATATATTCATCTGATTCATAAATGTATTGTAGGCAAAGCTGGATCTGTTGACTTGCCAAATTGAAAACAATGAATTCAGATATACCATTGCGAATAGCAAAATAAATAACACAAATGTATCATAATAACCTAAAAAGGTTATAAATCATAATGATTCCCATCAATTAAATTCGCTCAAAGGCTGGTAAGCCATGGGATAGAAATTACAAGATTATTACATAAACGAGAGCACACAAGACCGATGTCCTTTCACAGCCCATTCCATAGTCGAGAGGTGCAATGTTGTGGTATCTGAATGACAAACATTTGACAAAAAGATAACTGGAATAATAATGGAAAACTAAAGGTGGATCATCACGCATGCTTTGCATACATCCTCCCGCGGCCGCCGGCCAGCCAAAACAGGATGGTGTGGTTTGCATGCGCTCACTTTTATTATGCAGCAAACAATAACGTGTGGAAGTAGGAACACAAAGGCATGGGCATCAACGCTTACTTCTCAAGGGCACGGTGTGATTGTCCCTGCAGTGCAAAGGGCTCTGCAGCCCTCATCACAAAAGGTGTATGCCGCACCGTTGCATGGTATTGGGCAATTGCCGGAGTTGCCGGAGCAAAAACCTTTAACAAAGGCATTGCACGCACTATTACATGCGTTGTCACAACTAATATCCGCCATAACTGGTGAGGTCACCACAGACAGCAGGACCGCCAGGAGACAGGCGGCTACAGTGGCCATCTTGAACGCAGCGGCGCCGCGGGAAGCCATATATTGATGTGTCTTGTTAGAAACTAGAAATAGAGATCAGAGAGATGGAGAAAGATAAGATGACAAGCTCAAGCGCAGTGGCTGCTGAACTGATGCGCTTAAGGTTTAGGCAAGCGAAGCAATTTATAGGCAGCAGAAATGTTTTAATAACATTGGTTAGTACTTAGTACACAATCTAGCAAAGCATCAAAGACTTGACCAGGTTACCTGGTTGCTTTACGTTCTTTTTGCAAATAAAGTCCTTTTCATTGTAGAGGCCATCTCACTAGTAGCTGGATCAGAGAGATCTGGTCATTTTGCTAATAAATCGGTGGTTGGTGGACGTTCAAAAAGAAAATAATGTTGGATAATTTCGTACTGTGTTCTCAAATAATTTGGTGGTAGGTGGTCGGTGGATCTTCAGATTCCATGTATAATTAATTGTTTACACAAATAAATAGTTTTTATACACCAGGCGTTGGATACGAAGCCCTCATCAACACTGGAGATATTTACCATGTTATCCCTGCTCCTCCATATTTTACGGCCACATTTCCTAATTGCCTTCGCAACCTATTGATAGGCTTGGGCATAGGATGGAGTTCTCTACTCCTCCTGTTGGGCTTCGTGTGAGATTTGTAGGTCTCCGTTGGCCTTCTAGTCTTCGCCTTTGATTCCTGGCCCTTCGATGTCTTAGGAACCGTAGCGGACCTCCGAACTGTAGCCCTCAACTACCGAAGGGCCATGGAGGGAGCGTGCCGCAGCCGGCAATGGAGTTTGTTGTCGCTTCCAAATCATTTGTTCGTGGCATTCTGACCTCTCTCCGATTTCCGTTGAGGGTTGAGGGATCAAGCGATCACGATCGAGTGTGCGGGGTAAGGGAAGGAAGCGCACGGGATCGCGATTAGATCATGCGATGGAATCGGAGAGGAAGTGGGGACGAATGCGCGTGAGGAAGCGGATGCATAATAAACGCGCAAAGAATAAAACGCAAGCGCAGGCGGACTCCGTTTAGGCTGGCGAAAGACCTCTCTTAGCCTTATTAAGTCATAGAGAAGAGAAGAGATACCAGATGCACTATCTATTTGTTTAGTTTCTGAAGAATCTGTTGCTGCACACGGCACGTGAGCTTCTTCTTTCTTTATCGTAGATCCGAATAACTCCACCACTACAGCCTTCTTTTTCGATTAGAGGAGATTTTTCTCGGGGTGGTATCTAGAACGTATATGAATTCTAATTCTCTGATCTTTGCGCTGTAATTGACATTTGGGATGCTACATATCTCCAAAAATGGTTCCAACTACAAGTTTCAGAGTGCCGCTCACCTACATACGTAGGCATGGTAATTCAAACCCTTTAGAATAGACGTACACAAACTCAACCCCTATGAACATCTTTAAAGACTGAGCCAACAAATCCTCGAGATTGACAAATTCAACATTGGTGCCTCGTTGTCGACGGGAACGTCGCTTACTACTGAAAGCACAATGCTGTTAAATCCTAGAAAATTCGCTCTTATGGGGAGTCGAACCCAAGACCTGAGGTGCTACTGAGGCTCTTTTAACCACTAGGCTACAGGATCTTTCACATTTTCTTAAAGTTCCCAACTACAAGTAACTGAGGTGTCCAAGCCTCCAAGGTGCCATGAACTATGACATCTCAATCGGTCTCATTAATTTGTTTTGCATGTCACATTTATTATTTTCTACCTAGTGGCACACTCTGTGCTCCTTTTACGTTTCGCTCTCGAGAAGTTTACGCGGTCCCTTTTTCAGGAGTAGTATATCATGAAACCTGATGAAGTGATTATTAGATCGTTTAATTTCTGTGCTTCAACAGATCAAGCAAAGATCACCATGCGGGAGTAGGGCCACTGTGAGGACCATGACAGCCATGATCCAGATGAAGAGCCTAACAATCGTGCTATTCCCAGCAGCCATGTCGTCTCCTGGCGATCGCGCGGATCAGAACGATGCTTCTCCCCTTTCCTTCCGTCTCCCGGAATGGCCAGCTATGCTGCTGTGAGGGCTCAGGGCTGTGTGCTGCGTCCACCCTTATCTATAGGGTATCCTAACACTTCGCCGTCAAATCACAAATGGAACGGATTACTTTAGAATTCTTTGACTCAAATACTTCTTCCGTTTCACAATTTTTGTGATTCTAGCCCTCAAATTTATTACCACAATCCTTGTGATTCTTACTTTCTATTACATCTGTCTATCCTCCTAATTTTCAATGCAGTATACTTTTTTTTTTTACTTCTCTTTGTTTCATGTGCTAAATATAGAATCACAAGTATTGTGTAACAGGAGTACATTGTGTTTGAATCGCGAAAGGACCTGTAGCCTAGCGGTTACAAGAGTCTCAGTAGCACCTCAGGTTCTGCAGGGTTCGACTCTTTGTGGGAGCGAATTTTCTAGGATTTAATGACGTTTGTGCTTTCAGTGGTTGGCGACACTCCCGTCAACAGCGAGGCGCCAGTGGTTACTTCGTCAATCTCGAGAATTTGCCGACTCAGTATTCGAAGATGCTCATAAGGATATGGTTTGCGTACATGTGTTCATAAGGATGGGATGAGTGTGCGTGCGTTATGAGCTTCTAAGTTGTACTGTGTAATCACACAAAAAAAACATTGTATTTGAATCAGTCTCGGTTGCCGACTGATCTAGTCAGCCCCCCCCCCCCCCTCCCTTTTTCCCTAAAAAAAAGAGAGTATTCGTATTCGTTAGGCCTAAATTTAGTCCTGTCACATAAAAAGAATCTTGCTATTTATGAGTATTAAATAAAATCTAATTATAAAACTTTTTTGACAGATGGGTTCTGCAATTAGTTTTGTAATTAGACTTTATTTAATATCCCTAAATAGCAAGATGCCCTTTGATGTGACAGCCCTAAATTTAGGCTTAGAGAAAACGAACAACCCCGTAGTTTATTGTCGTCTTCAGAGACGTGGCTAACAAAACACTGACGTACCCGAGACCCGAGACGTGGTTTGCCAGATCAATGCTAGTAGTGCAAACAAGGGAGATCAATTTACCTAAAAGAACTTGTTAGATCGAACGACGACTCCACCATGAAACAAGTCGACTAAGGCCATGTTTGTTTCCTGATGGCCTAAATTAGACCCAAACAGAATCTTGCTATTTAAGAGTATTAAATAAAGTCTAATTACAAAACTTTTTGACAGATGTTTGCTAATTTACGAGATGTATCTCATGAGCCTAATTAATCTATGTTTTGCTACAATGATGCTATAGTAACCATCGTCTAATTACGGCTTAATTACCCTCTTTAGATTCGTCTCGCGAATTAGCACAGGGGTTCTGCAATTAGTTTTGTAATTAGACTTTATTTAATGTGGTAGGCCTAAATTTAGGCTTAGAGAAAACGAACATGGCCATTTTCTCCTATCCCCCCCCCCCCCCCCCCAAACAACACACACACGAGTTATAGATCAACTTGCAAAACAATGTTTGTATAATTTCTAGTGATAGATCCAATGTTGGCATTTGCTTGGAAAATAATATTTATATAATAGTAGTCAGATACCAATGCAGGCATTCAATTTCCAGTGATAGATCCAATGCATGCAAAATAATGTTTAGTATGTAATAGTAGTCAGGTAGCAATGCTGGCATTTAATTTCAAATGATAGATCCACTACTAGCATTTAGTTTCCACTGATAGATCCAATGCCGGAGTATCAGATGTTTTTTTTTTTTTTTTTTGCGAGGAGTATCAGATGTTAGTACTCAAACAATCTAAAGAGTTGTACGCATTGCTAAAACCCTAACTGGCGGAGTGAGAAGGGAATAGATACAAGCTGGAGTGTGGCGGCTAAAGCAGCCTGCCCAAGAAACTGTTTTCTTTCATCCAGTGACTGGCAAGTGTACAGGTTCCATGCACTCAGGAAGTAGTATTTAAATATTCAATAGAGTCACCGTTTTACTAGCCGTCTAATATTGTACGGGTAGTTGTTGATACCGACGGCCGGGTTGTTATTAGCCCTGGTCTTACAATGCTTAAGTAACCGTGTCTGTTGGGAAACCGTAGCAAACACACACACACACACACAAAAAATGGATGAATTCCCTTGAGATGAACAGTATTGTGTGACTATAAAAATTAGATAAAATATAACGTACAGGGAAGAAAGATAACATGATGTGATAGAGAAACAAAAAGGGTTTAAAATTTTGCATCCTATTCAGGCTGTTTGAAAACGAATATCACTGCTTTGTTGCTTGCTAACTTTGTCCAAATGGCAACTCAAAAAAAACAAAAAGCTTTATCCAAATGGACTTAGAAAACTAAAAAACACACATAATACATTGATCGACCAGTGTATCAATTTGCATAATTCTCATACAAATGAGGGCATCAAACATGATGTTGAGTTTGTCTGATCTTTAGCTTGAATGGTCGTGTTTTTAGATAATTAGGTCATTCTTCCAAGCTCTTCTACTACGGTATGGCAAAATAAAACCTAAGAAACTAGAACAGTATATAATTCCATGAGACGGTAAATGATTTTGTAACTGAGACTTCACCGTCAAAAATCACAAATTCAACATAATTTGATTGGAATTATAAACTGTTTGTTGGGTTCCAAGCCTCAATACACAAATATGAAAGACAAATAATGAGAGCCTGGGGGTCCGATCCCCAACTATTGACCCCTTGGGTCCTTTATATAGGCAATGGGGGCGGGGTTGTTCTCCCTCTCTTCTCTTGGTGGGAGCAAATATTACATATAGGTCCTTGAGCTGTATTCTATCTTGGGCCTTTTTATGAGTTTGCTAGGGACCATGGGACGTCTCCCCAACATTAGCCCCTCATCTATGACCTCCTTATGGAACAGATGCAACTCTTGTGGATTCCTAGCAAAGTCTCCTGTATCAGTGTACATCTTGTTAAAACTAGTCTTCTTCTTGATGATCTCAAAATTAGCAGTTGTTGTAGCCACTCTTGTAGGCGAGGTTCGGGCTTGGCATCTCGGAAGGTCGAAAGCGGAGACGGTGTGAGCCCTTCTTGAGGGATCATGCCGAAGTAGTTGAAGTAGAAGGTTCGGTTTTCACATCTTGGAAGGCCAAAGGCTTTGACGGTGTGAGCCCCTCTTGCGGGCACATGTCGAAGTAGTCGAAGTAGAAGGTTCGGGCTTCGCATCTCTGAAGGCCGAAGGCTTTCACGGTGTGAGCCCCTCTTGCGGGCTCACGTCGAAGTAGTCGAAGTAGACGGGTTTCGCATCTTGGAAGGCCTAAGGCTTTGACGGTGTGAGCCCCTCTTGCGGGCTCATGTCGAAGTAGTCAAAGTAGTCGAAGTAGAAGGTTCGGGCTTCGCATCTCTGAAGGCCGAAGGCTTTGATGGTGTGAGCCCCTCTTTCGCGCGCCGGTTGGAGATCGTTGGCAAGGGGGGGCGGGCCGGGCGAGGCCAATGCGCCAGGGCCTTCGCCGGAGGTCGGAGATCAATGGCAGGGACCGGGAGCGTCGATTAGGGAGAGGACCGGATGCTGCGAATCAGCGGGCGGCGGCGTGAATCAGCGAGGCAGCGAGGGCGATAGCGGGCGGCGGCGCGAATCGGCGAGGCGGCGAGGGCGAGGCGAGTCGGGGATCGGGCGTCGGTGAGGGGAGGACGGGAGCGAAGCGAGAAGCATCGAGAGAGTCGCTGATTTTAGACGAAGCAGCACGGGCAGGGCGGGACTGCCGCCAGCGGATGGATCACGATCGGACGGCCGTTGGGAAGAGCTACAGGGTAACAGTAACGCACAGTAGGCATGCGGGGCCCGTCCGCGAAAACTGAGAAAACAGCACGGGCAGGGCGGGACTGCCGCCAGCGGATGGATCACGATCGGACGGCCGTTGGGAAGAGCTACAGGGTAACAGTAACGTACAGTAGGCATGCGGGGCCCGTCCGCGAAAACTAAGAAAAGGGTATGATACCTAGCTACAGAATATCTAATTCTGTAGCCGGACCCAACACAGTCGTCCGACCGACCTCAAGGCACCCCCGCCGACGCTGTCTTGCCCTGCGCGGCGCGCACCCCCTACTCGGCTCGGCTCACATCGTCAAACCGCCCACGACCCCGAGGCGATGACGTGCATCAGACGCCCATCCCCTTTTCCCGTGCCTGCTCTCTCGCCTCCGCCGCCACCGCCATCGCCGACCTGGATCGGGTTACTCCAATATGCGCTGCTGCCGGAGATGCCCTTCCCCTATGCTGTGGTCTTTGGTCCAATGCATTGGCGGAGCTGAGATTGCTCGGTTGGGCATTCATATTTGGGTGACGGTAGCTAAAATTTTTGAAACGGCGACGAGAAATGGAAAATTTAGAGACAATTTGCAGCTTGGCTTTGAACAAACAAATGTAGAGGCATCGGAAGCCGGAGTTCAGAGGCAATCGCTGGTTGCTGACGCTTGTGTCGATGCGTTGTGTGAGAGCTGCGGGCTGCTGCTGGGTACATGTGATTTTTCTCCCAAATATTTTGGGCATTCATGTGAATGCCAATGAATACAAGGAGATCCGCCGGTGGTCCAATGACGGCCGTTGCCTGGTCGAACCGGATGGGAAGGGATTCATAGCGTCCGCTTTTCTCGACGAATCAATGGCGTTTGCTTGATTCGTGAGGTTTCACCCACCATCTCAACTGGATCCCATGTTAGCGTCCGCGCCTTTATCTTTGATTCCCGATTTGGTTGGTTTTGGGTTACGCTAGATTAATTATTGTTGCGATTTTAGACCATCCCGGTGGTTACTTCGACGTCCTGGTGGCTGTCCCCGCTGAAGCCGCAATATTGGAAAGCTAATCGCGATCTACACTCAGATGAGCAATTCCAGGTTTGTATTTGCTCTTCTTTGCTTCCGGTAATCATTTTTTATTTGCCTGGTAATTGAATTAATGGATGGGAGGTCTCCGCTCCCCAATTTCTTCCCCAATTCCAATTTAGTTCCGTCAGTATGTCAATGGATCTGTCATGTACTATAATTTCTTTCCAAGCTGTAATTTCACAATTTTCAGAGACATCGTTTTATATTATTTTTGATCCATGGTGATGTCAGGTGAGAACGCCTCCCACGGAAATGCAAGCATCAGGTTGAAATCCAGTGGGTCTGTAGCCTGTAAGCACCTCATGTTTCTTTTTCCCCAAATCCAGTTTTCTGAAAATTGAAATAGATAGAGGTATTCAGATATGGAATGACTGTATTATGATTTTGGGCTGTTAATTCGTCCTCGACAATTTCTGGGAAGGATGTATGAGTGAGGCATGGATGCTTCAAACAGTTCTTTTTTCATTCACTATCATCCTTAATGAAAGAAAGCTCCAATATATTTTTTTTTGCTGCTGATTATTAATTGATTATTTCTTCTTTACATCCATCCCAGTCATTAGTTTATCGCAATACCACGTCTGCAGATATTTAAGGTGGCTCACAGTTGCTATGGCTTCTACAGCATTTAAGAAATTATGCATCTGCTAAAGAGCTAGTGACTTGATTTCCTCAACAAGTCTAAAAACTATAATTTCCCAATTATCAATACATCCTAGAATATCTGATATTACTAACTTATCAGTGAGGTAGGTCACTGATTCACCCGAATCAATCTTGCCTAATAATTGCTATTTCTGCTATGGAAATCCGGTGTTATTTATAATTTATTAGTCCTGGTTTCATCCCAGTCTGACCTTGAAGCGAAAATATTGCGGTTCTAGAAATTTCTGTTACAACTCTTGGTCCCAATCCTAACTGCAGCATAAAGGGTCAACAAAGCTGGGTGAGGTGCTTTTGTACTTACTACACCACTGTGATTGGGTTAAAGAAGGTAAAATGCACTCTCGAAATCAAGATGCCATAGGAAAATTTGGCTGAACTATGTATACCTGACCTGTTGTTGTTAGGAGGCCGAGAATGTGTAATGCAGTTAGTTTCTGTAATCTGCATGCTAAGAGGAATAAAAGTATAAATATTCTTACCTTACTGGCTATTGTCTTTGACGTGCTGGAGATTTCTATAGTTCGGCAGCATCGGAATCAATGCGTACTGCGTAGTAGATGGTTGCAAGATTGTTTCATTTTTAAATCTTGACTGATGTGTCAATAAAACCTTCATTGGTGATTCATCAATTTGAGAATGTGAAATTGCTGTCTATTTATTATTATTCTTATTTTGATTGTTTCAGGTAACTAGGTTTCCTGTGAAAATTATGGGTTGGATCCACGCTCACATTTGATTGAAACCAACTGTAACGGTGGCAGCCATTTGTGTTGGTGCACTGGTCCTGAACTAAGAAGCTGACTGATGTCCTTGAGGCAGGCATATAGGCATAACAAAAAATGAATTCAGATGTAAATATATTTTATCTAGTTTCATATCAGTGTCCTTCGTTTATATCTTCATGTCTAACTTTTTTTGGGTTCTTGTCATTTCATTTGTTTGATTTGAGAGATTTGCGTCTCAATTGTTGACTGGAGGCAACTAATTTGACTAAAGTGAATTTGTGTCAGTTTGAGTTGTCAATTGTTTTAGTGCAAATTGTAATCTTTCAGAAAATAGAAGTTTCCTGTGATTTAGACTGACTTTTGAAGCAGCAACCTGGGACTTAGTACCTGACGTGCAAATTAAGCATGAGAAAGATTTTAGAAAGAAATGACCACCGAATCTCGTAAACTAAACAAAGACACAAATCCATGGAAGACCAATAAGCAATCCCCAGAGCTGAAGGCGGAGTCCCTGCTGTGTCTTGTCCTTACATTTGGCGGCGAACTCCACGCGCTGGACAGGACGAAGACGGGTTAAGCTACCACTGGATTAATTCATATGTTTCTTGTGTATGACTTGGTATGTTTAATGTTTGAAGTCTGTACGGATGCTAACTTGCCCGACTGCCGCTGTCAGACATTACAATAATTTAATTTTTATTCACACTTCTCTCAGTAATTCCATCCGTTTGATATGAGAGATTTGCATCTTATTGTTGATTGGTGTGACTGAATTTGCGACTCAGACTTTTCCAGTTTCAGCTTTGATAAAATGTTAATTTCTCAATGGTATGAATTAAAGAAAACAACAGCTCATCATAGGCCTTGGATAATTTGAGCCTATATGGTATGATGATATTCTAGAAAAGTACCCAAAAGAGCACTCACATGACATTGCAGTGGCATTTGCCCGAGCACCTGACGTGCGAGTTCGCACCAACTAATAGGACGATCTTTAATCGCAAAAAAAAAGGGACGATCTTTAGGAACAAACGACCACCTAATCTCATCAATCAAAAAGTGACGCAAATCATCGGCAGTGATAATTGCAGATCAACCATCGTCAGCGCCCAGGATATCACGAATTTACGATAAATTCAAACAAATTTACGACATCAGCGTTCACACACATTTTGAAAGAAAAATCATGGTAAAAGTGTAGTAAATCACGTAAAAAAATATCGTAAATCACTATACACGAATGTCGTAAATTACAATACATAAGTGGCCATAGAATAAATTATTCTATGGCTAGCTATAGAATAGTATTTCACTATGTATGTATATATATGTATGTATGTATGTATATGTATGTATGTATGTATATGTATGTATGTATGTATGTATGTATGTATGTATGTATGTATGTGTGTGTGTGTGTGTGTGTGTGTGTGTGTGTGTGTGTGTGTGTGTGTAAGACACATTTTTTGGTGTAGCATCCAGAACTGACCCATCACGAAAATATTTGGCTTTTAGCATCCGAGCACAAAGTGAATCAGGATTCAAGAACAATCTCCATGCCTGCTTCGCTAGCATAGCCATGTTGAAGGCGTGTATGTCTCTAAACCCAAGCCCACCCATATACTTCGGCAAAGTCAACTTCTCACAACTGAGCCAGTGCATTCCATTCTTCTTCTCCTGCTTACTCCACCAATACCTCTCTATCACAGTACTTATTTGATCAAACATAGTCTTTGCTATATCAAAACACTCCATGGCAAAAGTGGGGATCGCTTGCGCAAGAGCCTTTATCATGATTTCCTTTCCTGCCTCTCCTTCCACCCAAGTACCTCTCGTTCATTGTTTCTTTCGCAACTCCCAACACCTCCTTCACCTTTGTTCTCTGCACGGCCCTCGTGTTCAAACTAAACAGGACGGCTGACTTCTCTTGTTGATCTTCTGCCCAGAATAGCTCTCATATAAATCAAGAATGTGCTACAATCGAGTAGCATCCTCCTCATTTGCATGAATTAGTATCAAACTGTCATCGGCTAACAAGTGAGAGATGCTAGGAGCATCTGGACAAAGTCTAACCACTGAAATCATTCAAATCAACACCTCTGCCTCAACTTTATTCAGCAGCGCCGAGAATCCCGCTGCACACAACAGAAACAAATAAGGAGATAAAGGATCTCTCCTTGCCTCAATCCACGTTCCGGCATAATACTTTCAAATAGTGCCCCATTCACCTTAACTCTGTATGAGACCGTAGAAACACAGTTCATGATCAGTCGCACCCATCTATCATGGAAACCAAGTCTTTTCATCATACCCATCTATTATGTCATACGCCTTACTCATGTTGAGTTTCACCGCTGCATAGCCTACAACCCCCTTTCTCTTATTTCTCATGTAATGTGGCAGGTCATATGCAAGAATAATGTTATCCGATATTAACCTCCCTGGGACAAATGCACTTCGAGCAGGACATATAATCTCATCCAACAGCCCCTTCACATTGCTGCTATTATGGGTTTTGGAGGGTTTGGTTCCTCCAGGAAGTGAGCGCAATGGGCATCTCTCTGGTGATCTATGGCTGCTGAAGATATGATACAAGACCATATGTACCTGAGCAAAGGTCCGTGAGAAGAATCCTATGAGTGAAGCAAAAATGCCAAGTCTGATACCAGATTCAAATTTTGATTTGTAACATTTTTGTAAAACAGTTCATAGACGAATAATGGAGCATCTTATCTTCAATGATTCTTTGTTGTGGCACCGTGGATGTGTAAAACGGAATAGTGAAAGAATTTTGTATTGAACAATCCTTTTCAGAAGCATGAATTCCATCTCGAGTCCCTTCAACACAGCTTTCTGTAAGCTTCATGACCATTGGAGTTCGGAAACCCCAAAGGTATGAATGTTTTGGTGATTGGGTGACCATATTGATGTGACTAACATTTCCATGTAGGATATTCAAATGGTCATGTCAATGAAGCGTCGTCTCACAAACTCTATCTTATCGACGACTTGGTGATTGGTTGCCTCGACGATTCGGATGGAGAGCTTGATGGAGTCAAGGTTGAAGATGGATCAAGGCTAAGGACATGATAGACCAAGCAAGTGTTGGCTTGGTAGATGTTAGCTTGAGTCCATAGGAAAAACCGGACTATCAAGAGGGATCGAATTGGTTCTCTTAGCGCACACTAGGTTAGAGATCATATGGATGCATAGTGAGTCTCTCGAGGGCTAGGGTGGCTGAAGAGAAGAAGAGGAACCAAGGATGAAGAAGTTGGAAGCAAGGATCGAGAGTGGATCAAGTTTTCAGCTTATCCGGTAGAGACCGGACAGTACGGTCCTAGGGACCGTATGGTACGTTCTTCATTGAAGATCCAGACAGAGAAGTGAAGTCTCGGGATGCTGTGAAAATGAAGACCGGACAATGGACCGTATGGTACGGTCATGAGGACCGGACAGTACGGTCATCAGAAGATTTTCAGACGGAGAAGTTGGAGTTTCTGGAAGTGGAAGAAATGAAGACCGGACAATCGACCGGATGGTACGGTCCTAGGGACCGGACAGTACGGTCTTCATTGGAGATGAAGAAGAAGATGGAGATGCGCCTGGAAATAGAGACCGGACAGTACGGTCTGGAAGAGACCGGACAGTACGGTCCTATTGTACGGTCTCTAGTTTCGCAGGGCACTTTTGGGCAACGGCTAGTTTTGGGTTGGTAGCCTATATATAGTTGGTTGCCCGCCCCTTGAGGGGTCTCTTGGCCATTGTTGGAGTGCAGGAAACTCAGAGGAAGCCAAGAGCAAGGGAGAGAAGCACTTGTGAAGGATTTGGAGTGATCCTAGTGCTTGAGAGAGTAGCAATTGCATCCACTTGATCTCTAGGCTAGTGTGAGCTTGAGAGAGTCACTTCGGTTTGTTACTCTTGGTCTATGGCAAGGCCTAGACCGGTCAGGCGTCGGTGTTGAGCTGTCCAAGAAGATTGTGGAAGCTAACACAAGTTTGTACACGGTCTTGGAGCTTCCCGTGCGAAAGAAGCATCACTAGTGGAGCGCCCTTTGGCACGCATCACGTGCGGAGTCTTACCTCCGGAAGAGTACCCGGGATCGAGCCCGGCGGGACGTGCCCGCGACTTCACTCGGAGGGTAAAGTGTGCTCTAGGAGGGATCGCCATCGAGCGGAGGGACGGGGTCGAGACTCCGGCGGGAGTGACCCAACGTGGAGTAGGGGAAGGCGCCATCCTTCCGAGACCACGGGAAAAATCATGAGCATTCCTATCTCTATCTCCTTTACATACTAGCATTTACGCTTCCGCATTTACTTTTATGTGCTAGTAGAATTGCATGATAGGTTATCTCTTTACTACTTGGTAGAATTGCTTGTTAGGCTTTACTACTTGGTAGAATTGCTTGCTAGGGTGTTGCTTGTTGCATAGACTAGATTGTGTGCGCGCATCGCTTGCTTTTGTTATCACCATATCTAGTCTTGCTAGCTTCACGCCTAAAGTACGTTTGGGAGAAATTGTTGACACACCGATTCACCCCCCCCCTCTCGGTGCCCTTGATCCTTTCAAGTGGTATCAGAGCCTCGTTGCTCAAATAGGGCTTAACCGCCTTGAGTAAGGATGCCGAGAGATCATAGGCCGCCCCCGTTCGATGGGACCGACTATGCCTATTGGAAAGCTCGCATGCAAGCTTACCTCGAGGCTCTCGACCCTATCGCATGGGAGGTGACAAGTTCCGGTGTCTCTCTAAGGACTCCCATTGGTACTCTTGATGTGAATCTCGCAAAGGCAAATGCTAAAGCTAAAAATGCCTTGTTTGAAGCTATCACTAAAGAGGTCTTTGCTCGAGTCAAGTCCGCGGGTACCGCTCATGAAGTATGGACACAAATTCAACAAATTCATGAGGGTTCCACGGACGTGAAAGAGGAAAGATACTATGTGCTAAAGAACAAATATGATGACTTTGCTATGTCTTCAAATGAGCTAATCAATGATGCTTACTCTCGCTTGAATGTGCTTGTAGAGGATATCAACTCGCTCGGTGTGAAGGAGAAGATTGATGAAGGCGACCTTGTGCGGAAGATCTTGAGGATTCTCCCAAGGGAGAAATATGGAGCACTCATCACATGTCTCTTCAACACCGACATGCGAGACCTCACCACCCACAAGCTACTTGGGAAGATCACCGCCTTCGAGAGCTACAACCTCGACAAGAAGCTTGATGAGAAGCCCTCCAAGAATCTTGCTTTTGCATCCGAGGGGTCAAGCAGAAGATGAAGAAGGTGGTGACTCAAGATTCAAGTGATGAAGAGCTTGAAGAAGACGTTGAAGACTTGTTGCAACTTCATCCCAATGATCTAGCACTCCTCATGAAGAGAAGCAACTTCTTCAAGAGAAGATTCATCAACAAGAAAGATGCCGAGTGCTACAATTGTGGGGAGAAGGGTCACTTTGCCAAGGAATGTCCGAAGCCAATCAAGAAGAGCAAGAAGAAGACTCAAGAGTCAAGCGATGATGAAGAAGAAGACCCTAGAAGCAAGTACAAGGCAAGGAAGAGGTTTGTCAAGAAGGAAAGCTCTAGAGGCAAAGACAAGAGAAGATCATCTCGCAAGGGTCTCTTTGTTGGAGAGTGGGTCACGGATGATGATAGTGAAGAAGAAGAAAGTGATGACTCATCCTCCAAAGGAAAGAAGATGGCCGGCATTGCTCTCACAAACATGTCCGAGACTCTACCTCCACCACCTACTTGCTTGATGGCCAAAGATGATGATGGTAGTGAAGATGAGAAGAGCGAGTCCGATGAAGAGTTTGGTGAGGAGGATAAGCCTACATATGAGGAACTCTTGGATAGCATTCTCCTAACCGGCAAGATGATCATGAGGAAGGACAAGACCATTGCTCGGTTGGAGAAGGAACATGAAGTGGCCGCGTTCCGAGTTCGTCAACTTGAGGGTGAACTTAGGGACTTATCCATCTCTCACAAGGCTCTTGATGAAGACTATGACAAGCTTGAGGAAGACCACATGAAGCTCAAGGAGAAGTCCAAGTTACTAGAGGATGAGATCAAGCACCTTTCCACTTCGCTCATAACCTTGGATGAAAGCTATGACAAGCTCAAGGTTGATCACAAGAGGCTCAACGACAAGTTCAAGGTTCTTGAGGAAGAACATCAATCCATCCTCGAAAAGAGTAACACTTCTTCTTCTAGTTCATCTATTTCCGATTCTTCTTATATTACTTGTGATGGACTAACTCCCTCTCTTGAGAGCATCTCTCTTGATGAGAAAATCTTGAAGGAATATCATCAACTCAAGGAGGAGAGAGCTTCGGTGATGGACGGCTTCGAGAGGCTCACAAGGGGAAGGACCATTCATAAGGAGATACTTGGTCGGAACCTTGTGAACAACCCCGGGCACAAGGGACTCGGCTCCTACCCCGCCGCCATCAACCTCATCGGCAAGGACGATGACATTCCACCTTGGGTAGTTCCCCTCATGGCGGACGACTACTATTGTGAGAAGTGTTGCCGTGACGGCCACACTAGCAAGAATTGTCCCAAGGTGAGAAGTTCCAAGGTTTTGCCTAACGCTAACTTGTTCCATGGAAATACACACTACAAGCTCTTTAGGGACAAGAAAGGCAAGGTGAAGGCAAAGGCTCTTGGATCACCCGACAAGAGGAGGATGATGAGGAAGATTTGGGTGCCCAAATGCATAGTTGACCTTGAGAGGCCAACCAAGTGCGAGTGGGCTCCCAAGAACAAGACCTAGAAGGGTGATGGTGGTGGACCGTGTGCCGCAACGTCAACTCATGAACGTCCACCACAAGCTTCGAGTGCTTCATCGACATATCTACTCTTCAAGGAGGTAACTTGTATCATAGTAGTTTCTTTTCTTGCATTTGCTTGCATGGTAGCTAGGTGCTCCTTTGTGAACTAGTATGTTTGCATTCATGCATATGTTAATAACTAAAAAGAAAAGAATATAAAAATTAGTTCAAGGTCTAACTTTCTCAAGATAGCTATGAGCATGGGGGATGCTTGAGTTGGTGGACCGATGGACTCAAGGCAAGGTTTGGCTCATAGTGAGTAAGCTTGAGAGAGGTTCAAACTTGGCCTTGAGTAGGTTTCCTTTATGCGTTGTCTTAACTTTGCTTGCATATCACATGGCATGTTTACTTTCTCTTGCATTTGTATGATATGCTTGTCTCATGCATTGCATATAGGAAATCACAAAGGAGTTGTCACACTATGAGGAAGTGCTTCATTCGTAATATGATCTCACATCTCATAGAAGTGTGACTAAAGAAAAGAATTGCGCTTCATGCCCATTGAGTCTTGCTAAATGATCCTCAAGGTTAAATCTACTTGCACGGATCATAGGCAAAGGACTCATACATACCCTCTTTTGGTTTTATCTCTTTTGGTTCTTATTGGTTGCATCTTATTTGCCGATTGAAAAATTACTATAAGCCTATGCGCAACCTATATTGGTCTATTTTCAAAGGAGTGTTTGAGAGTTCCCCTTCGAGTCCATGTTTGGCATTTATTTGGTTTTTGTGTGAGAAACTTGGACTTAGAAGGAAATTCCTTGAAAATCAGCTTTTCTGGACTGGACCGTACAATACAGTCATAGGGACCGTACAATACGGTGTGCTTTTGCACGAGATCCTTAAAACCTGAGGCAGAATGGAGATCGTACAATACGGTCATGATGACCGTACAATACGGTCTCTATAGAGTAACTGGCAGGGTTAAAGGAGACCGTACAATACGATCCTGAAGACCGTACAATACGGTCTGGTTATGTTTATCGGGAGAATACTTTCAATCCGATCCGTTGTTTCCTGTTGAGATCGATCTGGACCGTCGATTCAAACTTAACCTAAATCCTAACGTTCCCCGTCGGGTTACTGTGCTTCCTCTCCACCAAATCGCCGTTCACCGCCACTGCTCCCGCCTCCTCCTTCCCTTCCCGCGCGCGCCCGTACGCCGCCGTCGACCTGCCGCCGCCCTCGCCGCCGACGAGCTCCTCGCCGTCGACCGCCACCATAGCAGCCGCGCGCCGCCTGCTCGCTCCAACCGCACCCCGCCCCGAGCAACCCTAGCCGCGCCGCCGCTTCACCTCGCCGCCGCCACCACCGCCAATCGCCGCGCGCCGCCGTGCCGGAGGACGACGACGTCGTCGACTTGAGCACTGCGCTGAGGAGCTCCACCACTCACACGCGACCCCGAGCTGCTCCTTCCTCACCCGCGCGCGTGAAGCTCCTCTTCCCCAGTGACTCACCGAGCCTGAGCACCACCACCACTCCGGCAATCATCGTCGATTCGATTGCTCTGGTGAGACACTTGGGATCAAATTGGTTGCACAGTAGCCTCGATTACGATTCCTATTCTAGGGTTTGAGCCATTCATCCTTCGTCGATTGAAAATCCCTAGAAGATTCGATCAAAATTGCTCCTTTATTGCGAACTAACATGAACTACTTCAAATTGTTTCGCAATTCAGGTTACCATATGTCGTAGAGGTCGTATTTCATCTCTTATACCTACGACATGTTGGTTGCTTTGTGTCGATATCATTTTCATACGACATTCACTTAGCTCGACACTAGCATTTCCTCGGTTAGTAGTACATTGTGTCTATTGCATATGATCCATGTACACTAGTCGATCTCCACTCATAATCGACAATGCCGTAGTTCCCAATTGCATATTTGCCGGCATTGTGTCCTTTACCTCTGCGCTAGGACTTCATATAGATTCATGCGCTTACCTACGATTCTTGCTTGTAGATTATAGTAGGTTATTCTATACTCATATACCCTGTCTATTCCTATCGTGCAGTGGCAGTTGTCAGCAGGCAGTGGGCAGTTGACAGCAGAGCAGAGACAGTGGACGGATTGAGGGCCAAGCCCTTAGTCCTATCTTTGGCAGTCAGCCGTCAGTGGACGGGTTGGTGGGCCAAGCTCACTCGCCCTATCTTGTCTGCAGCACCAGTCAGCAGATATGGCAGGAGGTACTGGCAGAGGCAGAGGCAGGGGCAGAGGTGACAGAGACAGGGGCAAGGCCAAGATGGTTGAGCAGCCCAAGAAGAAGAAGCAGAAGACTGGTGATCCAGAGTGGGATCGTGCCCTCAGGGCAGCAGATGTTGACTTACCTACTGGCAGAGACACAGGGTTCCAGATCAGGGACCCACCTGCAGGAGGACAGGGGGAGACTCCGAGGAGGTCTTCCAGGGCCAGAGTCACAGTGCAGCGGACTCCGTCCATCCGTGAGGTTGGTACGTCGAGGACCGCGCAGGAGCAGCCAGAATCAGAGGCAGAGGAGAGTTCCCACTCCGGTGACGGACCCCCTGAGGTCACCGAGGGTGACAGGCAGAGGATGGCTGTAAAGTTCTGTGCTCTTGACAGACTGCTACACTCAGGGACGTGCTTGCTGAGGACGCACTCAGGCTGCCAGGCCCCGTCCTCAAGAAGTTCAGGAGAGTCAGTGAGGAGACTTGGGTACCTGCCAGGAGGGACCCACAGGCAGGAGGTCGCTTCTGGACCTTACTACAGCAGAGGATAGCAGCTGGTTGAGGAGCAGACTGCGGACAGACGGAGCTAGTAAGCTCTTTGTTACTCACCAGCACTGCAGCATAGAGGCTGCCAGCAGAGGTGCCGGGACGACTTCACTCAGCACTTGTCTTATATCCCGGGCCTCCAGGAGATCATCACTACACTGATGCGTTGGGATTATGATATAGTGATAGATTTCTACGCTTCTCTGTGGATTGCCCCAGATCGGTCTTCTATATGGTTCATGCTCAGAGGGCAGCCCCACAGAGTGACGAGGGAGAACCTAGTAGAGGCCCTAGAGACTGTTCAGCACGAGACTAGGGTGTTTCCTCTTGCTCACCCAGGGATGGAGCCTCCCCGCAGACCTCTTGGAGGACACTTACCTTCAGACGAGGATATGAGTATTGCCTTTCCTCCACCACACCCGGAGAACTTCAGCCGAGCTCACACCAGACTCACACATGAGGGCAGAGTTCTCAGGAGCATTCTTAGCAGGACCATTGTGCCTAGGAGTGGCTACAGGGATCAGTTCTCTATCCTAGCACAGTGGGTTGTGATGTTGATGCTGAGGCACAGAGGCTTTGACTTGGTAGATCTGATACTGTGCCAGATGGAGGACGTTATTGCTGAGGGGATTGCTGCCAGACACTTAGCCTTTGCACCGCTGATCTGCTATATACTGAGGAGGCTACAGTTGTTGTCTCAGGAGGACTACGATGAGTTGCCCAAGAAGACTACAGCGTACACTCCTTTACCTGCCTCCGACAGACGGGTTGCTACCCGGGAGTCAGCTTCACAGGAGAGTTCTTCACAGGGCTTAGGTGACACGGCTACCGAGACCGAGCAGCATATTCAGACTGGTAGTCATATGGAGTCCATTCCTGAGGACGTTACTCCGGACTCTAGAGCAGGACCTTCAACCTCTGCTACAGCTCCAGCACAGACAGATGCACTTCTACGTGCAGAGCTAGCAGAGCTCCGTAGAGAGATCCGGAGTTAGAGAGAGGACAGAGAGAGGGACAGACAGATGATGGACAGTGTCATACACACTCAGAGGGAGTTGGCTACTGGCATGTCTTCGTTGTTCACTGGCTTTGAGGCGATCGCTCAGACTCTTCGTCTCTTTGGACAGGCACTGCCAGGTCTCCCGTCTTTCCCTCCTATCACCTTCCAGGTGTGCTGCCACCAGATACAGTTCAGTTTCAGCAGCTACAGCAGCAGCGACAGCAGCAGTTTGCTCAGACACAGGGAGGACAATCTTCCAGCCAGGGACAGTACTTCAGCACCTTACTCACGGCTCCCATCTCACCTGCTGGTGCACCTACGGTGGGGCCGTCGACGTCCACGTTTGCTGGTTTGACAGGAGAGGCAGGACCTTCTCAGCAGTACTTATCTTCACCAGGCCTCTCCATGACTCCGTCAGCTCTTCTTGCTACTACAGCTCCGAGCTTCTCACCGCTTCAGCTGACGAGTCCTTTCTCTGTGTCACCACTGCCAGCTCGTACACTCGACTTCGACACAGCAGCACAGACCGCCTCAGTGCAGACAGATTCACTTCTTACAGCTTCACAGGCAGAGGTCGTGACTACTACAGCTGAGACAGCAGCAGTGGCACAGACAGAGTCTCCCAGGACACCTACTCCGCCTCGAGTTGTTGAGCCCTCAGCAGATCTCACTGATTTTGGCTATACTCGTGAGGAGTTACGTGAGGCTCTTGCCACAGGCACCTCTCCAGAGCAGCAGACAGCACTCCCCAGGACTCCTTCACCACCTCTTCAGCTCCAGAGCTTTCAGTGACTACCACCACTGCACCTCCTCCAGCCTCCGACGCGTAGGACAGCAGTTTTTCTCTTTCCTTCTTTCTCTTTTTGGTCATTGGTGCCAAAGGGGGAGAGAGATAGAGAGATCTTGTATAGGTCTAGGGGGAGTAGTGGAGTGATCTTGTGTTCAGGGGGAGTGTGAGACAGTTTTTGTCCAGGGGGAGATCTTTTGGTACTTCATTGTATATTCTTTTGGTTCTTCGTGGTTCTTGTTGAGCTTGATTTGCTTTTGCTTGTGTTTAGCTCATCAAGAATGCACTTGGTTTCTTTTACATACCTTGCTCGTTATCTATATATCTTGCATATTGCTCTGTCTCTAATGTTTTACTCTGATATATTGCTCTGAGTTTGTGTTTGTTCACCTGGATGCGCCTATTTATATCTATCTTGCCAGGTTTCCTCTTTCTGTGATGATATGTGCACTCACTTGCTTTTGCAGGAATATCTTATAATCTTATCATCACAGAGTTGTGGTCATAGCTCATGTTTTTATTCCATATATATCACCCATGTGCTCTAACTCTATTTTGCAGGTGATACCTTTTGAGCTATGACTACCTTGTTCTCCGTTTTACTTGTTCTTCATTTCATATCCAATCTTCTAGATCACTCTTACGCATTTCATTATATATCTTTTGATATCTTTTGATATGTGTTGTCACCAATCACCAAAAAGGGGGAGATTGTAAGCTTCATGACCATTGGAGTTCGGAAACCCCAAAGGTATGAATGTTTTGGTGATTGGGTGACCATATTGATGTGACTAACATTTCCATGTAGGATATTCAAATGGTCATGTCAATGAAGCGTCGTCTCACAAACTCTATCTTATCGACGACTTGGTGATTGGTTGCCTCGACGATTCGGATCGAGAGCTTGATGGAGTCAAGGTTGAAGATGGATCAAGGCTAAGGACATGATAGACCAAGCAAGTGTTGGCTTGGTAGATGTTAGCTTGAGTCCATAGGAAAAACCGGACTATCAAGAGGGATCGAATTGGTTCTCTTAGCGCACACTAGGTTAGAGATCATATGGATGCATAGTGAGTCTCTCGAGGGCTAGGGTGGCTGAAGAGAAGAAGAGGAACCAAGGATGAAGAAGTTGGAAGCAAGGATCGAGAGTGGATCAAGTTTTCAGCTTATCCGGTAGAGACCGGACAGTACGGTCCTAGGGACCGTATGGTACGGTCTTCATTGAAGATCCAGACAGAGAAGTGAAGTCTCGGGATGCTGTGAAAATGAAGACCGGACAATGGACCGTATGGTACGGTCATGAGGACCGGACAGTACGGTCATCAGAAGATTTTCAGACAGAGAAGTTGGAGTTTCTGGAAGTGGAAGAAATGAAGACCGGACAATCGACCGGATGGTACGGTCCTAGGGACCGGACAGTACGGTCTTCATTGGAGATGAAGAAGAAGATGGAGATGCGCCTGGAAATAGAGACCGGACAGTACGGTCTGGAAGAGACCGGACAGTACGGTCCTATTGTACGGTCTCTAGTTTCGCAGGGCACTTTTGGGCAACGGCTAGTTTTGGGTTGGTAGCCTATATATAGTTGGTTGCCCGCCCCTTGAGGGGTCTCTTGGCCATTGTTGGAGTGCAGGAAACTCAGAGGAAGCCAAGAGCAAGGGAGAGAAGCACTTGTGAAGGATTTGGAGTGATCCTAGTGCTTGAGAGAGTAGCAATTGCATCCACTTGATCTCTAGGCTAGTGTGAGCTTGAGAGAGTCACTTCGGTTTGTTACTCTTGGTCTATGGCAAGGCCTAGACCGGTTAGGCGTCGGTGTTGAGCTGTCCAAGAAGATTGTGGAAGCTAACACAAGTTTGTACACGGTCTTGGAGCTTCCCGTGCGAAAGAAGCATCACTAGTGGAGCGCCCTTTGGCACGCATCACGTGCGGAGCCTTACCTCCGGAAGAGTACCCGGGATCGAGCCCGGCGGGACGTGCCCGCGACTTCACTCGGAGGGTGAAGTGTGCTCTAGGAGGGATCGCCATCGAGCGGAGGGACGGGGTCGAGACTCCGGCGGGAGTGACCCAACGTGGAGTAGGGGAAGGCGCCATCCTTCCGAGACCACGGGAAAAATCATGAGCATTCCTATCTCTATCTCCTTTACATACTAGCATTTACGCTTCCGCATTTACTTTTATGTGCTAGTAGAATTGCATGATAGGTTGTCTCTTTACTACTTGGTAGAATTGCTTGTTAGGCTTTACTACTTGGTAGAATTGCTTGCTAGGGTGTTGCTTGTTGCATAGACTAGATTGTGTGCGCGCATCGCTTGCTTTTGTTATCACCATATCTAGTCTTGCTAGCTTCACGCCTAAAGTACGTTTGGGAGAAATTGTTGACACACCGATTCATCCCCCCCCCCCCCCCCCCCCTCTCGGTGCCCTTGATCCTTTCACTTTCTCATTTCCTGAACCTAATTTGACCATCCTAAACTGAGTAACTGGGTCAGGTTTCCAGTTCCTCACAATATAGCATGAATTGCAATGTGTAATTGGTTCTCTAGCACCGAAAGCACCGAAAGATCCTCTCTTTCGGAAAATACTATCGAAAGACTAACTCCGGAAAATAGCATTGAAAGAATACCCTTTCGCCTCTTGCTGTGCCGAAGCCTCCACTGGCCCCTAGAAAGGTGCATGCAACTCAACACTCCTAGTTAACTGGCAGTTGCCCCTAGAAAGGAAAGACGCAACAGATAAAATAATTGGAACCACACATTAATAAGTGTTGAGTTGCATGCACCAACCAGTTCACCCAAAAGCCTAAGCTGATGGGGAAAGGTGGACAATTCACTTACGGTTCAACACCCCCCCCCCCCCCCCCCTCACGTGGAGGCTCCCTCAGTCCTCAGACGTGGAAATAAGAGCGGCGCAGCGGAATATGCAGTTACTAGGACTTGAACTCAAGACCTCTGGCTCTGATACCATGTTGAGTTGCATGCACCAACCAGTTCACCCAAAACCCTAAGCTGATGGGGAAAGGTGGACAATTCACTTATGGTTCAACAATAAGAATGGATGGAAACTACGCACATGAGGCAGAGCTACAGCTAGCAGGCTTTTTGTTAGTCACATCATATTCAACGAACACACAAGCAGAACTCGGGCCATCACAGGGCTGGACATCAGCTGATAGATCCAGGAAAGAAACAAAAGTTATTTTACTTCTTATCAAAAACACAGCCAAATCTGATGAACCGTGGATCGGGATTCAAGAAATTCAAAAAGTAACCCTTCCGTTTCACTGGTCAACCAAAATGGTGAAATCTCACTTCAACATAAGGCAAAGCTCAACCATAGTGCATGTGCAAATAACAAGTAAGAAATGACTCAAACTCGTTTAACCATTGGACGGTACATGTGAAGATCATATAAGAATATCAACAGTACAAAGTCAAAATAATACAGATCACTACCAATGTATTCTTGCTAATTAGTTACAACTTGAATCCTCTGGGCACAGTAGCTATTCTGGAGGAATAATGGAAACTACAAAGAGAATTTGGGTCACGCCAAAGCAGCAAGCCCCTCCCCGTCGCCGTCGGTGCGGGTCAGATCTCCGAAACGCATTGAGCTGTTGGGTACAAAGCAGCTGATATTGCGGACCTCACCGCCGGGATGCTTCCTCATGGAGCTCATATGGAGCATGGCATCGCCGAACGCGTCAAAGAATTTCTGCTGGTCTCTCGCGAAGAGCTGAACAAACGGAAGGGACCTCTTGTCTTGCGCAAGCGCCCTGTCGGAGGTTAACACCCATGTCCGTTCGACACGCCCACATAGTACTGGTTTTCAAACCTCTTAGGCGTGCTGTCAAGGCTGTGCTTCCACGGAGAATCACTTTCGCACTCTTGTCCAATCTTCCTGTTGAAGGCGTTGTCCAATTGCTGGAAGCGGTCATAGAAAGCAAGCCATGTCGCCGACCCCAGCGTGTGCGCGCCAGAGAGGGCGACAAGCTGGGCGTCGTTGAACTTCCACCGGGACAATTCTCTAAGCAGGTAAGTGTAGTTGGAGTTCCAGGAACCGGGAGATCGCGAGCCCCGTCCAGCGAGGCGGGGGCCAAGCTATCCAGCTGCCCCAGTTTCACGGTGTAGACGGGCCCTCCGGTCGCCACGACGCCCTCCCGGGTGGCCAACGCGGTGATGTCGGCGCAGGACAAGATTGGGCCGCATTTTGCTGCGCCTCGGCGCGGATCCTCTCGATCAGTTGCATGGCACCAGCGTGCAGGTTTTCGTTGATGTTTATAGCCTGCTCGCTGTTCTTTCCCTGAAGCAGGAGGGACGCGTCGCATCCCTGGGTATCAAGTACGAAAAGCCATGTATAGTGATTAGCAGGTAGCTAAGCAGTCTGTTGATATAAATAGTGTGTACGCATTTTTTCAAGATAATGGATAGTTAGAGATTCGGGGTGGTTGAACCTGTGTGATGCAGTCGTGGTAGTGGATGCGGAGGAGGCCTGCAGCGACGGAGGTGTCACCGCTGAACGCTGCCTGCACGGCTCTCTTGACGATGCCCTCCAGCTGGGGGCAGGTGACCTTGTAGAAGTCGTGGCTGAGAATGCGGTCTCCCGCGACTAAAGTGGCCGGGATTCAAAGGAAGAGAGAGATTTGGGGAGGGCGCAACGGGACGTATGGAGACAAGCAGGACGAAGGCCAGGGCACCACCGCTGCTGCTTATGGCCATTGTGATTAATTGCTTGCTGGTATACTCGTTGACGGAAACAAAGATTTGATCGATGTGTGCTGTTTATATTGGGAGTAGTAGTACGTACGGCAAACTCGGATCCGATGTAGATCCGAGTATTTTCTACTTACAGGAATGACGTGCATATGCCACTCCACATGAGCCCAGTGCTCCAATTGTCAACCAGATCCGTGAGTTACTCCACAGTCGATCAGAATAACATGCATGGATGGTATTTTTGTACTTGGTAGCTCCTCCAAAGCTGCATCAGCCGGCATACAAAATTATTTCGCAGCTCTCCTCATAGCCTGATGAATAAAATTGAGTCTTAAAGTTCCATCAGACAAATTTATATTGCAGGATTGTGAGATAGGGGCTTGAATGTTTACCGTCACCAATTCCAATATTACAAAGGAGACAAAACAAACCACACTATTGTTAATATTTCCCAGCATTTTCATTACCTCTCATTTTGAACTTCAACAATCAAGACCTTGACTTTATTTTTAGTTTTGTTTCCTTTTTAAATCAATGTAGATGGCAACTCAAATTCATTGTTACAATTAATGTTACAGATCTAATACCATGCATTCTGCTACGTTGGCTTGTACCATTGTGGACGGCTAATATAAACCCAATAGTTTAGTGACGTATAGTAGCACTAATTTAAGGGTGGAATGGCGAACAGTAACTTCAGTGTTACCGTCCATGTGGCAGAGCAGTAACATCAGTGTTACCGTCGTCTACTTCAGTGTTACTTCCTCCATTTTAATTTTGATGACGTTCTAAACTTGGCACACATATTAAAAAGCTATTACTACGGCACGAGATGCTCTCTGGGAGGATGCGGTGCTCCCAGCGAAGCCGCACCACACCCTCCTCCTGCCATTAGTACTCTCGCGATGGGGACCAAGGCAGCATCCATCCTTCCTTCCCCGAGAACGTGCGGCAATGGATATGGCTTCCAGCGTTAAGCCCCACGGCAGCGGCCCGGACTCATGGCGTCCCGGACTCGCCGCGGCTGCCTGTATCCTGGACGCGCAACTACGGCGGCGGCCAGGACTCCTTGCACTGGCCTCCATACTGGATCGGTGGTGGCCGCCGGGAGTCGTGGCAGTGGCTTCCATAACGGGCACGCGACGATAGCGGCTTCCATCCGCAGCGATGGCAGTGTTCCCCAAGCTCTTCGCATCATCCTTCCCCAAGATCCGCAGTCGAGCAGATCCGCACGACAGCGGCACGTCGTGAGCTCACACAACGACCTTCCCCGAGATAAGTGCGGCGGCATCCTATTCCACCTAGCAGCGGCCTTTCATGAGCAGATTCACGCTCCCTCGTGTGGTGAGGAGACGGCACAGAAGATCCCATAAAAGTGGATTTAAGAGGCGTTCAGTGCTTCCGAACACAAGAGTGTCAGGTAATTAAATCGGTAAAAACGGATGTGGCAAAAACATCAGGTAATTTGACATGGAGGGAGTGCCGTCCAGGAGTACAGCGTGTTGCCTCGATGAGATCTAGAACTCTCTAGTTGACACGATTTCCGTGAGGCAAAGTCAGATGGAATAGAATATCTAGAGTAGACATCAGGTTATATGTTGGTGAGAAGGCAAGGAGAGGGTGCGAGAGGAGCAACAGATCGTGACTTGGAATCTCATATATCGCTGCACGTGTTTGTGATGTTAAAATCGTGTAACTTGCGAAGAGCGACCGTGCGTAAATCATTACTAAATTGACATGTATTTTTCAAATTTGTTTTGGCATTTTGAAGGTGCAGGTATTGTTATTGTGAAAACTCACTATGCAAGAGGGCCACTTAAGATGCCTACCTGTGTAGAGCCACCTGCCTGTGCAGTGCCCGCATGCGTTGCAGGCGGGCTCCATACCCAGCTGAGTAGTGGGGTCTTGAGCACCTATATATGTAGTGCCTCATTGTAGTGTAGCTACAGCCTCGGATGATATTAATAGATGTACGTATTTAATTACGTATTTTGTTACGGGGCATCTTTTTCATTCAACAAAAATAACCAATTCCAATGCATGCGTGCCCACACACACCCCCCCATATATTCATCTGATTCATAAATGTATTGTAGGCAAAGCTGGATCTGTTGACTTGCCAAATTGAAAACAATGAATTCAGATATACCATTGCGAATAGCAAAATAAATAACACAAATGTATCATAATAACCTAAAAAGGTTATAAATCATAATGATTCCCATCAATTAAATTCGCTCAAAGGCTGGTAAGCCATGGGATAGAAATTACAAGATTATTACATAAACGAGAGCACACAAGACCGATGTCCTTTCACAGCCCATTCCATAGTCGAGAGGTGCAATGTTGTGGTATCTGAATGACAAACATTTGACAAAAAGATAACTGGAATAATAATGGAAAACTAAAGGTGGATCATCACGCATGCTTTGCATACATCCTCCCGCGGCCGCCGGCCAGCCAAAACAGGATGGTGTGGTTTGCATGCGCTCACTTTTATTATGCAGCAAACAATAACGTGTGGAAGTAGGAACACAAAGGCATGGGCATCAACGCTTACTTCTCAAGGGCACGGTGTGATTGTCCCTGCAGTGCAAAGGGCTCTGCAGCCCTCATCACAAAAGGTGTATGCCGCACCGTTGCATGGTATTGGGCAATTGCCGGAGTTGCCGGAGCAAAAACCTTTAACAAAGGCATTGCACGCACTATTACATGCGTTGTCACAACTAATATCCGCCATAACTGGTGAGGTCACCACAGACAGCAGGACCGCCAGGAGACAGGCGGCTACAGTGGCCATCTTGAACGCAGCGGCGCCGCGGGAAGCCATATATTGATGTGTCTTGTTAGAAACTAGAAATAGAGATCAGAGAGATGGAGAAAGATAAGATGACAAGCTCAAGCGCAGTGGCTGCTGAACTGATGCGCTTAAGGTTTAGGCAAGCGAAGCAATTTATAGGCAGCAGAAATGTTTTAATAACATTGGTTAGTACTTAGTACACAATCTAGCAAAGCATCAAAGACTTGACCAGGTTACCTGGTTGCTTTACGTTCTTTTTGCAAATAAAGTCCTTTTCATTGTAGAGGCCATCTCACTAGTAGCTGGATCAGAGAGATCTGGTCATTTTGCTAATAAATCGGTGGTTGGTGGACGTTCAAAAAGAAAATAATGTTGGATAATTTCGTACTGTGTTCTCAAATAATTTGGTGGTAGGAGGTAGGTGGTCGGTGGATCTTCAGATTCCATGTATAATTAATTGTTTACACAAATAAATAGTTTTTATACACCAGGCGTTGGATACGAAGCCCTCATCAACACTGGAGATATTTACCATGTTATCCCTGCTCCTCCATATTTTACGGCCACATTTCCTAATTGCCTTCGCAACCTATTGATAGGCTTGGGCATAGGATGGAGTTCTCTACTCCTCCTGTTGGGCTTCGTGTGAGATTTGTAGGTCTCCATTGGCCTTCTAGTCTTCGCCTTTGATTCCTGGCCCTTCGATGTCTTAGGAACCGTAGCGGACCTCCGAACTGTAGCCCTCAACTACCGAAGGGCCATGGAGGGAGCGTGCCGCAGCCGGCAATGGAGTTTGTTGTCGCTTCCAAATCATTTGTTCGTGGCATTCTGACCTCTCTCCGATTTCCGTTGAGGGTTGAGGGATCAAGCGATCACGATCGAGTGTGCGGGGTAAGGGAAGGAAGCGCACGGGATCGCGATTAGATCATGCGATGGAATCGGAGAGGAAGTGGGGACGAATGCGCGTGAGGAAGCGGATGCATAATAAACGCGCAAAGAATAAAACGCAAGCGCAGGCGGACTCCGTTTAGGCTGGCGAAAGACCTCTCTTAGCCTTATTAAGTCATAGAGAAGAGAAGAGATACCAGATGCACTATCTATTTGTTTAGTTTCTGAAGAATCTGTTGCTGCACACGGCACGTGAGCTTCTTCTTTCTTTATCGTAGATCCGAATAACTCCACCACTACAGCCTTCTTTTTCGATTAGAGGAGATTTTTCTCGGGGTGGTATCTAGAACGTATATGAATTCTAATTCTCTGATCTTTGCGCTGTAATTGACATTTGGGATGCTACATATCTCCAAAAATGGTTCCAACTACAAGTTTCAGAGTGCCGCTCACCTACATACGTAGGCATGGTAATTCAAACCCTTTAGAATAGACGTACACAAACTCAACCCCTATGAACATCTTTAAAGACTGAGCCAACAAATCCTCGAGATTGACAAATTCAACATTGGTGCCTCGTTGTCGACGGGAACGTCGCTTACTACTGAAAGCACAATGCTGTTAAATCCTAGAAAATTCGCTCTTATGGGGAGTCGAACCCAAGACCTGAGGTGCTACTGAGGCTCTTTTAACCACTAGGCTACAGGATCTTTCACATTTTCTTAAAGTTCCCAACTACAAGTAACTGAGGTGTCCAAGCCTCCAAGGTGCCATGAACTATGACATCTCAATCGGTCTCATTAATTTGTTTTGCATGTCACATTTATTATTTTCTACCTAGTGGCACACTCTGTGCTCCTTTTACGTT
This sequence comes from Eragrostis nindensis, assembly GCA_012490785.1. Taxonomy (NCBI): domain Eukaryota; kingdom Viridiplantae; phylum Streptophyta; class Magnoliopsida; order Poales; family Poaceae; genus Eragrostis; species Eragrostis nindensis. Next base: position 71,603 of record JAAXCT010001139.1, on the reverse strand, counting down.
TCGCTCTCGAGAAGTTTACGCGGTCCCTTTTTCAGGAGTAGTATATCATGAAACCTGATGAAGTGATTATTAGATCGTTTAATTTCTGTGCTTCAACAGATCAAGCAAAGATCACCATGCGGGAGTAGGGCCACTGTGAGGACCATGACAGCCATGATCCAGATGAAGAGCCTAACAATCGTGCTATTCCCAGCAGCCATTCGTCTCCTGGCGATCGCGCGGATCAGAACGATGCTTCTCCCCTTTCCATCCGTCTCCCGGAATGGCCAGCTATGCTGCTGTGAGGGCTCAGGGCTGTGTGCTGCGTCCACCCTTATATATAGGGTATCCTAACACTTCGCCGTCAAAAATCACAAATGGAACGGATTACTTTAGAATTCTTTGACTCAAATACTTCTTCCGTTTCACAATTTTTGTGATTCTAGCCCTCAAATTTATTACCACAATCCTTGTGATTCTTACTTTCTATTACATCTGTCTATCCTCCTAATTTTCAATGCAGTATACTTTTTTTTTTACTTCTCTTTGTTTCATGTGCTAAATATAGAATCACAAGTATTGTGTAACAGGAGTACATTGTGTTTGAATCGCGAAAGGACCTGTAGCCTAGCGGTTACAAGAGTCTCAGTAGCACCTCAGGTTCTGCAGGGTTCGACTCTTTGTGGGAGCGAATTTTCTAGGATTTAATGACGTTTGTGCTTTCAGTGGTTGGCGACACTCCCGTCAACAGCGAGGCGCCAGTGGTTACTTCGTCAATCTCGAGAATTTGCCGACTCAGTATTCGAAGATGCTCATAAGGATATGGTTTGCGTACATGTGTTCATAAGGATGGGATGAGTGTGCGTGCGTTATGAGCTTCTGAGTTGTACTGTGTAATCACACAAAAAAAAACATTGTATTTGAATCAGTCTCGGTTGCCGACTGATCTAGTCAGCCCCCCCCCCCCCCCCCTCCCTTTTTCCCTAAAAAAAAGAAGAGTACCTATTCGTATTCGTTAGGCCTAAATTTAGTCCTGTCACATAAAAAGAATCTTGCTATTTATGAGTATTAATTAAAATCTAATTATAAAACTTTTTTGACAGATGGGTTCTGCAATTAGTTTTGTAATTAGACTTTATTTAATATCCCTAAATAGCAAGATGCCCTTTGATGTGACAGCCCTAAATTTAGGCTTAGAGAAAACGAACAACCCCGTAGTTTATTGTCGTCTTCAGAGACGTGGCTAACAAAACACTGACGTACCCGAGACCCGAGACGTGGTTTGCCAGATCAATGCTAGTAGTGCAAACAAGGGAGATCAATTTACCTAAAAGAACTTGTTAGATCGAACGACGACTCCACCATGAAACAAGTCGAGTAAGGCCATGTTTGTTTCCTGATGGCCTAAATTAGACCCAAACAGAATCTTGCTATTTAAGAGTATTAAATAAAGTCTAATTACAAAACTTTTTGACAGATGTTTGCTAATTTACGAGATGTATCTCATGAGCCTAATTAATCTATATTTTGCTACAATGATGCTATAGTAACCATCGTCTAATTACGGTTTAATTACCCTCTTTAGATTCGTCTCGCGAATTAGCACAGGGGTTCTGCAATTAGTTTTGTAATTAGACTTTATTTAATGTGGTAGGCCTAAATTTAGGCTTAGAGAAAACGAACATGGCCATTTTCTCCTATCCCCCCCCCCAACAACGCACACACGAGTTATAGATCAACTTGCAAAACAATGTTTGTATAATTTCTAGTGATAGATCCAATGTTGGCATTTGCTTGGAAAATAATATTTATATAATAGTAGTCAGATACCAATGCAGGCATTCAATTTCCAGTGATAGATCCAATGCATGCAAAATAATGTTTAGTTTGTAATAGTAGTCAGGTAGCAATGCTGGCATTTAATTTCAAATGATAGATCCACTACTAGCATTTAGTTTCCACTGATAGATCCAATGCTGGAGTATCAGATGTTTTTTTTTTTTTTTTTGCGAGGAGTATCAGATGTTAGTACTCAAACAATCTAAAGAGTTGTACGCATTGCTAAAACCCTAACTGGCGGAGTGAGAAGGGAATAGATACAAGCTGGAGTGTGGCGGCTAAAGCAGCCTGCCCAAGAAACTGTTTTCTTTCATCCAGTGACTGGCAAGTGTACAGGTTCCATGCACTCAGGAAGTAGTATTTAAATATTCAATAGAGTCACCGTTTTACTAGCCGTCTAATATTGTACGGGTAGTTGTTGATACCGACGGCCGGGTTGTTATTAGCCCTGGTCTTACAATGCTTAAGTAACCGTGTCTGTTGGGAAACCGTAGCAAGCACACACACACACACACACACACAAAATGGATGAATTCCCTTGAGATGAACAGTATTGTGTGACTATAAAAATTAGATAAAATATAACGTACAGGGAAGAAAGATAACATGATGTGATAGAGAAACAAAAAGGGTTTAAAATTTTGCATCCTATTCAGGCTGTTTGAAAACGAATATCACTGCTTTGTTGCTTGCTAACTTTGTCCAAATGGCAACTCAAAAAAAACAAAAAGCTTTATCCAAATGGACTTAGAAAACTAAAAAACACACATAATACATTGATCGACCAGTGTATCAATTTGCATAATTCTCATACAAATGAGGGCATCAAACATGATGTTGAGTTTGTCTGATCTTTAGCTTGAATGGTCGTGTTTTTAGATAATTAGGTCATTCTTCCAAGCTCTTCTACTACGGTATGGCAAAATAAAACCTAAGAAACTAGAACAGTATATAATTCCATGAGACGGTAAATGATTTTGTAACTGAGACTTCACCGTCAAAAATCACAAATTCAACATAATTTGATTGGAATTATAAACTGTTTGTTGGGTTCCAAGCCTCAATACACAAATATGAAAGACAAATAATGAGAGCCTGGGGGTCCGATCCCCAACTATTGACCCCTTGGGTCCTTTATATAGGCAATGGGGGCGGGGTTGTTCTCCCTCTCTTCTCTTGGTGGGAGCAAATATTACATATAGGTCCTTGAGCTGTATTCTATCTTGGGCCTTTTTATGAGTTTGCTAGGGACCATGGGACATCTCCCCAACATTAGCCCCTCATCTATGACCTCCTTATGGAACAGATGCAACTCTTGTGGATTCCTAGCAAAGTCTCCTGTATCAGTGTACATCTTGTTAAAACTAGTCTTCTTCTTGATGAAGGATCTCAAAATTAGCAGTTGTTGTAGCCACTCTTGTAGGCGAGGTTCGGGCTTGGCATCTCGGAAGGTCGAAAGCGGAGACGGTGTGAGCCCTTCTTGAGGGATCATGCCGAAGTAGTTGAAGTAGAAGGTTCGGTTTTCACATCTTGGAAGGCCAAAGGCTTTGACGGTGTGAGCCCCTCTTGCGGGCTCATGTCGAAGTAGTCGAAGTAGAAGGTTCGGGCTTCGCATCTCTGAAGGCCGAAGGCTTTCACGGTGTGAGCCCCTCTTGCGGGCTCACGTCGAAGTAGTCGAAGTAGACGGGTTTCGCATCTTGGAAGGCCTAAGGCTTTGACGGTGTGAGCCCCTCTTGCGGGCTCATGTCGAAGTAGTCAAAGTAGTCGAAGTAGAAGGTTCGGGCTTCGCATCTCTGAAGGCCGAAGGCTTTGATGGTGTGAGCCCCTCTTTCGAGCTCATGTGGAAGTAGTCGAAGTAGACGGCCTTCGCATCTTGGAAGACCGAAGGCTTTGACGGTGTGAGCCTATCTTGCGGGCTCATGTCAAAGTAGTCGAAGTAGAAGGTTCGGGCTTGACATCTTGGAAGGCCGAAGGTGCTAATGAGGTGAGCCCCTCAAGCGCACATCGAAGTGATCGAGGTCGAGGTGTATGGGCTTCTTGTCTTGGAAGGCCGAAGGCGAAGACGACGTGAGTCCCTTAGGCGGACGTCGAAGTAGTCGAAGTCGAATGTACGGGCTTCGCGTCTTGGAAGGCTTCGCAGTGTCGTGGCGAGGTTTCACAGTGTCGCGGCGAGGCTGCGGCGAGGTTTCACGGTGTCGCGGCGAGGCTTCGCGGCATCACGGCGAGGCTTCGCGGTGAGGGTTTGCGGGGTGATGTCGAGATGGCTTGACTTGGGTTTGGAGATGGCTTCGCTTGGGCTTGTTCGTTGCTAGCATGTCTCGTCTGTAGCCTTGCGAAGCCTGGTGGTCTTGTGCACAAAAGCTTTGCTAGTTTGCTTTACTCTCTATTTGGTGTGCAAGGCCGTATGAAGACGTTGGCCTCTACTGTCGCTCCTAGGTTGGCTTCGCGGGCCTTTGACACAACCGAGTTGTGCTTCGGACCATCTTAACGAGGCTTGTTAGCTCCTGTTGAACTGCGAGGTGGGGTCTTTATTCTGAGCTATGCTGGATGCTGCTTCGCGCGACGCTTCGGGTGATTTCTCGTTACGCTTGTTTTGCTTAATCATGGATGGCTTCATTGCATGGCCGTGAGGCTTCCAAGATATGGACGGCTCCTGTTCTTCACTTGGGCTTCCTGACGCCTTTCGCGGCAGGTTGTGGGCGTTTGGAGTTTAGCTGTTGTTGGTTATGCATGGCTTCGTTGATATGGCATGTGCGCAGGCGAAGGCCGTAGTTGTGCAGCTAGGGCCACGTTGATTAGGTGTCCATCTTTCGTTACTTGTCTTCTCATGGACGAAGGTCTCATCAAAAAAGCTGCTTGGCTTCGTTTTGTTCGTCTGTGACTAGTCTATGATGGTGTTGTCTGTGCCGCTTCGTATCAAAGTGCTCCCGAAATCTGTTTTTGACGAAGTATCTTGCGAGGTGTTGCTTCTTTGCCTGTGTGGTGCGCACGTAGGCGAAGGCTTCCTTGGCAGGTTGTCCGGCTTTGTATTATTGCCCGTCGTGTTGTTAGGCTGAAGATAGCTTCGTTCTGACTGGTCGTGTGGTGGCACGGTCGGCGCCAAATGTTGGGTTCCAAGCCTCAACACACAAATATGAGAGACAAATAATGAGAGCCCGGGGTCCGATCCCCAACTATTGACCCCTTGGTCCTTTATATAGGCAATGGGGGGGCGGGGTTGTTCTCGCTCTCTTCCCTTGATGGGAGCAAATATTACATATAAGTTCTTGGGCTATATTCTATCTTGGGTTTTTTTTATGTGTTTGATAGGGACCATGGGACATCTCCCCAACACTGTTCTAGTTTCTTATTAGGTTTTATTTTGCCGTATTGTAATAGAAGAGCTCGGAAGAAAGACCTAATTATGTAAAAACACGACCATTCAAACTAAAGATCAGAGGATCCGAGGTTGAGGGTCTAACACACAGCTAACAACTTAACTCCAACTAACGAAAGCCAGGCCAGGTTCAACAGGTATGAGCCACTGTTGGAAAGATCAAGGCCCTAGATCTTTACTTAAAAACTTTGCGAACTCAAGTGAGAATTCACAAGAAAAATTAAGGATCCCAAAGGAGCATTTCACTGTATTTTTTAGTAGTACATTTCACTCTTTTTATTTGTTATTCCTACCAAGGTGTCTAGCGTTCAGAAACCGGCAAAATTTATGAGAGCATATCTGTAAATTTGGTGGGCATAGCTTGAATTCTGTATTTAAACAGAGCAAATCTGCCAAATCGGAAAATGAAAATCACAGTCAGACATCTGGTCCTTTCTGACGCTGCTGGCTAGATATGGGGCTTCATCCATCCCCTGCAGTAGGGATTGTCAGCAAGTTTGCTTGCTCTTTTATTATTGCGCTGCACGCAAAATACAACATCAGCAAATGCATACAAAAAATGTGGAACGATAATTATTGATGTGTTCATAGAGAAACATACACATTGCCTGTTGCCGAGCTATGTTCCACATTTGCCCAATGCCAGCTTCCACCGCTTCAGCTACCTTGGCTGACTGCCTGATTTGTTGACGCCATCAGCTATCTCGTGACTGCAAATGGACAGGACACACTAGTTACACACGATGGTGCATTCTTTTAAAAGAAAATGGATAGCAGCACTAAAAAGAATATTAGTGTGAGTGCAGAGCTCAAGCAGCATCCTTACTACCAGGTTATTGGCCTGTGCCCCCATGTTGATTAGATAACACCGTTATCATTTTTTTTCAAATGCTTATGGGAACGTACATGGTCTACGACTTTATTACAAAGGACTGCAGCCAAAATCGTTTCTGCAGTTATACTTCAGCTCGAATAGTTTTCTGGAATTAAAAACACATCAATGTCATAATTAAATAATGCAAATACCAAGGAATTGCTGTCCAAAGAAGTAATCATGTAAGGTAGATATCTCAGATCAGTTGGCATTTATAAATATATCTGAAATTATAAATTTGCAGAAAGTTATAAAAGTTGTGTTACAATGTATGTTAACAAGGTCCTTTGCCAGTGGCCCTAAAAAAAAAAAAGGTCCTTTGCCCTTGCTTCCTTCTAGCTACAAAAATGGATGAGGTGCCAAAAGCAAAAGGACAAGCCCATGTTCCCAAGAGACACCGTGGAACCCAGACATTCAGTAACATCAGTATTTCACCAATCCATTGTACGTTGTGCTCTTAGAGCAAGTTTAATGGCTACGCCCGCTGCGGGCTGCGAGAATCGCCAGATCACGCAACATTGAGAGATGTGACAGCGGGCCCCACTACCATTTATTACCCTTTCCGGCAGCACGCGAAACCAATACTAGGAACCAAGAAAGCAGTGGTGGCTGCCCCACAAAAATCTCTTCGCCCGCTTCGTGCCGGCGCTTCACAAGTCGGTCACTTCAATCTCTCTCTTCCTTTCTCTCTCCCTCACGTCAGACTGTGCTGAGGAGTCTTCACATTTCGCGGGCTGAATCAATCCCATTATACCTGCTCTTACCTCAAGTCACTAAGTTCGAGGGTAAGATCATTGATTTCCATGCCAGAGAGCCTTACAGCGGCCATTGTACTTGGTAACTCCTCTAAAGCGGCATCAGCCAGCATACAAAATGAATTCGCTGCTCTCCTCATAGCCTGATGAATAAATTGAGTCTTAGAGTTCCATAAGACAAATATGTATTGCAGGATTGTTAAATAGGGGCTTCAATGTTTACAGTAATCAATTTCAATATTACAAAGGAGATAAAACGAATATCCACTACAAGGTTTTAGGGCTAATGCCACCAATTGTTTTGCAACAATGTGATATTGGTTGCAATACATAGAGCCTATTGCGACGGTTGTCAATTTTAGTTGCAATAAAAGGACATGTTGCCACTGATTGTGTAGTGTTGCGATTTAAATTTTGATAGTTGCAATAGCTACTATATATCGCAACGAATAAATTTATGTTGCATTTACGTTATAGTTATTTCCATGTTTTTTCTAATGGTTGCAATAGTTGAGAATGTCGCAACGAATATAGAACGTTGCTATCAGTACTATTGTGTGTTGCCAAAAGTTTATGTTATGGCAACATAAATCTGAATTGTTGCAAAAAGAGCCTTAGATATAGCATCGCAAACCTGGATCGATGCAATAACTCTTAGATATAGCAACGAAAACCAAAATCGTTGCCACTGATTGTGTAGTGTTGCAATTTAGTTTGAAAGAGTTCAAATTTGAAATTGAAAACTTTCAAACGACCTCGGATGGACAAACGACCAAAATGAAAGTTGTAGAACTCGAAAAGTTATAAAACTTTGTATTTGACAACTTTTCTATTTGAATTCATTTAGGGCCTCAAACAAGCACTTGACATTTGGTTTAATCTAATATATTTGGATTCAAAACAGAATATGAGCACATGTGATGCTGTGGTGTAGTGGTAGAGGGGCTCCATGTGCAAGCTGGAGGTTGTGGGTTCGAATCCTGGCGGGCGCGTAGTGTGTGAAAAATGACACACTTGCGACTTGATGATGGTAACGGATGGGCTGGCTGATGGGCCCTCCCCCATTAAAAATATATTTTTGCTATTTTTAAAACGTATTTTTCCATTCAAAATTTCTACCATATGTTGTTGCAATAACCACTATAGCAACAACGATTGTGGCGTTGCGTGTGCAAGCTATTGCTACACACCACACGTCGTTGCAACACACTAAAGTTATGCGATACCCTATTGCATCGGCCGCACTTGCAACACCTCCCAACGCCTATATTTAGTTGCAATTGCTTAATATTGCATCAAAAATACCCATATTGCAATACTTTTGAGCCGTGGTGCTAGGGTAATTTTCTTGTAGTGATCACGAGTGTTAACATTTCCATTGCGGCTACTGCCGGTCAGGGCGGCCATCTCTCTTTTTTTTTTTTTTTTTTGAGGGAAGTCAGGGCGGCCATCTCTCATGTAATTAGCAGAAGATGATCATCGACCTATATATCCACCAGGCTCTCCTCGGCTCCTCCCTGCTCCACGCTCCATCTGAGTCCTTGTGTGCGTGTAAGATCCACCAAGGGAGGCATCGGTGGTGGCGGCCAAGGTGATACAGAGCGGAGAACGGCACACAAGAGCGCCGTCTAGTCTACGCGGCCTACGTAGGAATGCACGGTAATTAAAACCCCTTGCTTCTTTTTCCCTCTACCAGATGTACTATTTATTTAATTTCTCAAGAAACTGTTGCTGCTGCAAACGGCATGTGAGCTTCTCCTTTCTTTATTTTTTCTAGATCCGAATTACTCCAGCAGTACAGTCTTGTTTTTCGATTAGAGGAGATTTTTCTCGTGGTGGTATCCGGGCAGAACTTATATGAAATCTCAGATATGCGCGCTGTAATTGACATTTGGATGCTTCATATCTCCAAAAATGTTCCCAACGACAAGTGACTGAGGTGTCCATGATGCCATGAACTGTGATATCAGTGGATCGGTCTCATTTGTTTGCAGTGCTTTCATGTGCATTTTCCTTGCGGTTTGGGTTTCTTTGTTTGTGTCATCAGGATGTTTAAATTAAGTAAATGTTGAAAGTCATTTGATATAGTAGAAGGCTTTTGTTTGTTTTGGACATAAATTGCATGTCACATTTACTATTTTCTATCTAGTGGCACACTCTGTGCTCCCTTTACGTTTCACATTCTATTCACTCTCGAAAAGTTTACACGGTTCCTCTTTTTAGGGGTAGTATATCATGAAACCTGATGACGTGATTATTAGATCGTCTAATTTGTGTGCATCAACAGATCAAGCAACACAACTCCAATGTACTAATAAGCTCTACTACAATGTTACAAAAGCTGGGCAGTACAACGGTGTTGAGTTGCTTGATCTGTTGATGTGTGCGGATTAAATGATCGTATAGTTGCTTCACCTGGTTTGATGATAAAATACTCCAAAAAAAAAAGGCACTGGGTCACACTAGGAGAGTGAATGGAATGAAAAGCTTGGGAAGCGTGAGTGTTCCACTTGATAGAAAATAGTAAGCGGTAACAGACAATTTATGTCCAGAACAAACACCATTTTTTTAGTATATAAGTTGACCTTCAACATTTACTTATCTTGCTTTTCCAATTTTTTTCCAGTCTTGGTACTCTCTCGACACTACAACAAAGCTCTCCTTTAGCGGCACAAGCCAAATCCTTGTAGCCGCGGAAAAAATCATGAACCACGGCTACAAATCAAGTCATATTTGTAGCCGCGGACCACATCACGGTCCACGGCTACAAATCGATTTTTAGCCGCGGTTTTCATTACGGTCCGCGGCTACAAATGATTTTTAGCCGTGGTTCATGTTACGGTCCGCGGCTACAACTGAGAGCATTTGTAGCCGCGGTTCACATTACGGACCGCGGCTACAAATTGATTTTTAGCCGCGGTCCGTAACATTAACCGCGGCTACAAATAAGAGGCCATAGAACACAAGAATAGTTCATGATTTTTTTAATTCAGAGTTAAAAATTGTAAGTAGTATTTCTCTCACATACGAACTCCGAATTTGATTATTCTTTTTTCTATATTTTTCTAAAATCATGATCTTTCATGTAAGAATGTATGTTTGCATGTTTACTGGTATCTATTTATATTTTTTCATATGACTTGTCATTGTTAAATTTATATTATTAAGATAATTATTTTCATAAAAAATGCTAACGTTACATCATATTTTCTTATATTAAGGTAATATGAAGCTTGTGTCCAAATTTATGGCTCATACAAGTTCAAAAGGTGTTTTAAGTGATGCAAACTTCAATGTTTCACTTAAGTTGTATGAAACTATAAGAGAGATGTATCCATTTGTGAACAATGTACACTCCACTTTAGTGAAATCATTTGAAATTTTTATGACAAGCTCATATACTCAAACTACGTTGCCATGCCAATTTTTAGAGTTTTTTGGCCCCTTTGAGATACATGATTGGATTATCCTTAGCAAATAATCGAATTTTTCATCAATGTGTTAGCATTGAATTTTGAAACTCTTATGTAACAACATACATGTTACTCTTATGTAACAACATACATGTAGTCTAGTACGTGTAGAAATATTTTAGAGTATATAATATAATTTGTTTGCCAGTTACTGCAAAAAAGGGTGATTTACTTTTGTTGAAAATAAAAACTAACGGGCCGGCCAGCAGCAATGATCGAATCGGTGACCTCTCCTAATAGAGACTTGTCCCTAACCCCGAGGCTACTTTATTTTACGTTTAAGTAATGAGAGTTATTTATATTTAAATTATCATTATGTTCATATGTACACTAATGGGCCGGCATGCTGGCCCAAAGCCTCTCATGCCTACGCAACCCTAATAACGCACGCCACTCTCATTCTTCCCAGCCACCGCCGCCACTCGCTTCTATCCATTCTCATTCGACTCTCTTCTTTTCTCCTCCTGGTGTTGCTCGATCTCCTCCGAGGTCCGGCAGCCGAGCCGCTCCAAGGCGCGGCGGCGGAGCTCCGGCGCGGTGCGGCTCTCCTCCATGGCGCGACGGCGGCGGCTCCTTCCTGTCCCTTCTTGTCGACGACGGCGACGGTGGGCGGCGCGTGGCTCTTCTCTCCTTCCCAATGGTGGAGGCGGGATGCGACCGAGTCGGTCGAGATCTGGCGCGCGACGGCGACGGCTCCCTCCCCACCGCTCTCTCCCGAACGACTACGGGCCCTCCTCTCCCTCCTCGTCGACGACGGTGGTGGCTCCTTCCTCTCCCTCCATGTCGACGGCAGCGGCGGCTCCTTCCTCTTCCTCCTCGTCGACGACGGCGGCGGCTCCTTCCTCTTCCTCCTCGTGGACGACGGCGGTGGCTCCTTCCTCTTCCTCCTCGTCGATGAAAACTGCGTCTCCTTCCTCAGATCTACGTAGCGGCGGCACTGCACGGCGGCACGGCACGGCAACATGAGTGGCGGCGAAGACTACCTCGACGACCCCGGTGGCGTGGTGGCGGATCTGCGACCCGGAGGCTCAAGGTTCCAGATCTGCAACGGCAACGGCCGTCTTCCTCGGGCTTCTCGACAACGACGGTGGCCGTTCCTCAGGCTCCTCGACAACGATGGTGGCCGCTCCTCGGGCTCCTCGACTACGACGGTGGCCGGTGGGTTCAGGCAGCGACCACGACGACGGCGCACCGGCGGCGGCGATGGAGTTGGGACCCACAATGGTCCATTTTTTTTTTTTGATTTTGTAATTCGTTTGTAGCGGCGGGTGATGACTACAAAAGCATGCGTAGCGGCGGTTTTGGCCGCCCGCCGCTACAAATCAAGATTTGTAGAGAAGCTCAGCGGCGGGCTGGCTAGTCCGTCGCTACAGGCTGTTTTTAACCGCTGCTATAGGCCTTCGCTGTTGTAGTGCGACCTTGAGTGTACCAATATGGTTAGCGCGCCTTAGGCCCCCTTTGTTCGCGATTACGATTCTAAGAATCTGCTTTTGGACTGTGATTTTGAGAATCTGAGATTGTGGAATTTGTATGACAAAATCTGAAAGGTGTTTGTTTTTCTGGATTTCACAATTCAGCTTATAGATCATTTCAGTCACTTATAACGGGGTCACAATGGCAAATGAGTAATATTTGTGCTACAATTTAGTAAAAGCTAGTCTTAAGCAGATTGTGCATTTTACCTTGAATTCTGATCCAGATTATAGAATCCAGATTCAAAATCCAACCTTTTATTCCGGCTTCTGCTTTTAGAATCCAGAATCAAAAGCTAGAACAAAGGGTCCTTATTCTCTCCATTGACCAGAACGACATCGCACCCATCAGCACTATTATTTTTCACACCGCCTCGTGGCCGTGTTACTTTTGCTCGGTGTCTCCCGTAGCTCCTCTCCATGTACTCCTCCGAGACACGTAGCCATGACAAATTTAGTAACAAAACATCACCGATTGCAAGGAAGGATTCTACTTTACCATATCGTCAGCAACAGCGATTCCCATCTTTCATGCTGTGGGATTTTCGTCATCCCACACATTTTTTTCCTGCTCACTTTTTCCTGCCTTAATGAATCCCCGATCCTTTTTTTTTTTAGGGCGTCGAACCTCCAATCTGAGCAGATTGAAAATTAGCATCTCCGTATATTACAGCATCCTCTGCTTCACCGTCACGCAAACAAGTGGAAGCTCACCTCGTTGGATTCTCCACGTCTCCTCCACCCACGTCCGGATCTCGTTCGCCAGGCCACGCCGGAGAGAAGAGGTCCGCCGTTGACATTGAGCGAAGCCAGGCCCTGCATGCACGATCGCACAACATGCAGTGCGATGAACCATCGAGTCACTAATATTCGTATCATCCGCACGTTCCCCACCACGCACAAACGCACATGCATGCTCGCCGCCGCTGCATGCTCCACGACGTAGCACCTACCTAGCCTTGGACACCGCCTGCAGATCTGCCAGAAGCCACGCATGTGCATCGATCAAGAATCAAGATTCAACCAACGTGGCAACTTGCCATTGTGTACTACGGTGGCTGCACAATGCTTACATTACATGCGGCAGCTTGGCACAGTTCGGGAGCTGCGAGAGTAGTGACAAACAGGGAAGCAAGACTTCTACGCTCTACCTAGAAGATCGAGGGGGTTATTCACTTTCGTCCATCAGGATATAGTGACCGAGTGTGCCGTCGTCGCACACGGTGGGGAGAAGTATGGTGACGTCATGGCGGAACGGCTCGTAGCGGCCGGCCATGGAATGGCACAGATCTGTTTCGCTCGTTCACGAGCACGGACCTGAAGCCAAGACGGATGGATGGGAGTTTTTTTTGTTTTTCTAGCTGCTTTGAGATCAGCGCGTAGAACAGGTGGCGCAAAACGAATTGATGCTAATGTTTCACAATGATTAGTTTGCCCCAATGGAATCTCGGCCTTGGACGCGTCCCCGTCTAATCTGGCTTCGTTTCTATCCCTAGAGGTGTCGCCGCCGAAAGGTGGCAACATAGCCAAAAAATGTTGCGTGTGCGCCGCGGTGGGGGGTGGACGGGGGAGGATTCCTTCCTATATAAGCTTCTGGGAAAGTGTACTTTTAAAAACAAGATGATTTGATTTTGCTTCTTTATGCGATGTACGATTTACAATGAATTTTAAGCTTTTTATTAGTACACAAAAAAGCCCAAAAAAGAAACTCTTAGTCAGCTTTTGAGGTTTTTCGAAACCTAGATTTTGAAAAACGGTTCACGCTTGGGTTATTTGTTTTACCTTTTTGGTTTTTGACTAGCAGATGGTAGCAAGAGTTAAAATAAAAACCTTTCGCCAGACTCAATTACCATGCTTGCTAGAGAAACATACTACCTCTAAACCTTTTACAACTATGTTGTTCTGTTGCTAACAACACAATTACTTTTATTCTTCTGTACCCTTAATTTTTAATATCCACTTGCTAAGATGGGATCAACTAGCTGCAGTCGCACTCACAACCATCTGCAACCAGATGAAACGATCAGGCCAAATATGGTTGCGTTACAGCAAGCCTAATTATTTAGCCAGCTGCCGACTACAAACTGATACCATGTCATCTTAAACCTTCATCAGTATGTATTACTCCTTCCGTCTCAATTTATTTGTCATCTTGAAAGTATTTTCATATAATGTTCAGTGAATTTAGACAGACATGTTATCCAGATTCAGAGAATGTTCAATAAACTTGGTATATAGTCAGAATGAGTAATTTAAAACGGAATGAGTAGTATAATAAGCCGGCAACAAGGATGCATATTAGTTCTCTCAATCGAATATCAAGACATTTAATGCATGCATGTGAATATTATACCTGGTGGTAACAAGTTGAAAGGATCAAGAGCACCGAGAGAGGGGGGGGGAGGGAGGAGGTGAATCAGTGTCTCAATAATTTCTCCCGAACGTACTTGAGATGTGAAGCTAGCAAGACTAGATATGGTGACAACAAGAAGCTAGCGAAGCGCGCACACAATCTAATCTAACAACAAGCAACACCCTAACAAGCAATTCTACTAAGTAACAAGAGACAACCTATCAAGCAATTCTACTAGCATGAAAGTAAATGCGAAAGCGTAAATGCTAGTAAGTAAAGGAGATAGAGATAGGAATGCTCATGATTTTCCCCGTGGTCTCGGAAGGATGGCGCCTTCCCCTACTCCACGTTAGGTCACTCCCGTCGGAGTCTCGACCCCGTCCCTCCACTCGAAGGCGATCCCTCCTAGAGCACACTTCACCCACCGAGTGAAGTCGCGGGCACGTCCCGCCGGGCTCTCTCCCGGGTACTCCTCCGGAGGTAAGGCTCCGCACTTGATGCGTGCCAAAAGACGCTCCACTAGTGATACTTCTTTCGCACGGGAAGCTCTAAGACCGCGTACAAACTTGTATCGGCTTCCACAATCTTCTTGGACAGCTCAACACCGACGCCTAACCGGTCTAGGCCTTGCCATAGACCAAGACTAACAAACCGAAGTGACTCTCTCAAGCTCACACTAGCCTAGAGATCAAGTGGATGCAATTGCTACTCTCTCAAGCACTAGGATCACTCCAAATCCTTTACAAGTGCTTCTCTCCCTTGCTCTTGGCTTCCTCTGAGTTTCCTGCACTCCAACAATAGCCAAGAGACCTCTCAAGGGGCAAGCAACCAACTATTTATAGGCTATCAACCCAAAACTAGCCGTTGCTCAAAAGTGCCTAGGAAATGTAGAGACCGTACCATGGACCGTACCGTCCGGTCCCTTTCTGACCGTACCGTCCGGTCTCCGTTTCCAGGCATTCTTCCATTTCCTTCTTCTCTGTCTGGACTTCTCCAATGAAGACCGTACCATACGGTCCCTAGGACCGTACCGTCCGATCAATAGTCTGGTCTTCATTTTCTCCTCTTCCAGAAACTTCAGCTTCTCTGTCTGAAAATCCTCTGATGACCGTACCATACGGTCCCTTGACCGTACCGTCCGGTCAATGCTACGGTCTTCATTTTCTCAGCATCTCGAGACTTCACTTCTCTGTCTGGATCTTCGATGAAGACTGTACCATACGGTTCCTAGGACCGTACCATCCGATCTCTTCTGCATAAGCTGAAAACTTGATCCACTTCTTGATCCTTGCTTCCAACTTCTCCATTCTTGGCTCCTCTTCTCCTCTGCTGTCACCCTAGCCCTCAAGAGACTCACAATGCATCCATATGATCTCTAACCTAGTGTGCTCTAAGAGAACCAATTCGATCCCTCTTGATAGTCCGGTTTTTCCTATGCATCCATATGATCTCTAACCTAGTATGCTCTAAGAGAACCAATTCGATCCCTCTTGATAGTCCGGTTTTTCCTATGGACTCAAGCTAACATCTATACCAAGCCAACACTTGCTTGGATCTATCATGTCCTTAGCCTTGATCCATCTTCAACCTTGACTCCATCAAGCTCTCGATCCGAATTGTCGAGGCAACCAATCACCAAGTCGTCGATAAAGATAGAGTATGTGAGACCACGCTTTATTGACATAACCATTTGAATATCCTACATGGAAATGTTAGTCATATCAATATGGTCAACCAATCACCAAAACATTCATACCTTTGGGGTTTCCGAACTTCAATGGTCATGAAACTTACAATCTCCTCCTTTTTGGTGATTGGTGACAACACATATTAAAAGATAAAGAATAGAACGCGCAAGAGTGATCGAGAAGATTGGATATGAAAGAGAAGTAAGTAAAACGGATATCAAGGTAGTCATAGCTCAAGGTATCACCTGCAAAATAGAGTTAAAGCACATGGGTGATATATATATGGAATAAAAGCAAGAGCTATGACCACAACACTGTGATGATAAGATTATAAGATATTCCTGCAAAAGCAAGTGAGTGCACATATCATCACAGAAAGAGGAAACCTGGCAAGATAAATACAAGGGAGCACATCCAGGTTAGCATACACAAACTCAGAGCAAATATACAGGATATATAGATAACGAGCAAGTGTATGAAACGAAACCAAGTGCATTCTTGATGAGCTAAACACCAGCAAAAGAAATCCAAGCTCAACAAGAACCACGAAGTACCAAAAGAATATACAAACAAAGTCGCAAATGGACTCCCCCTAGACAAAAACTCTCTCACACTCCCCCTGAACATGAGATCACTCCACTACTCCCTCTAGACCTGTACAAGATCTCTAATCTCTCTCCCCCTTTGGCACCAATGACCAAAAAGAGAAAAAGAAAAAGAAAGACTGCTGTCCTACGCGTCGGAGGCTGGAGGAGGTGGTGCAGCAGTAGTGGTCACCGTAGGCTCTGAAGCTGAGGTAGTGTCCTGCTGCTGTAGCTGCTGCTGCGGCTGCTCTGGAGGAGCGCCTGTGTGCTCAAAAGCTGGTGGTGGTGAAGGAGTCCTGGGAGGCTCTGTCAGCTCCACTGCTGCTGTCTCCACTGTAGTAGACACCAACTCTGCCTGTGTAGCTGTCAGCACTGAGTCGGTCTGAACGGAGGTAGTCTGGGCTACTGTGTCGAAGTCTAGAGTACGAGCTGGCAGTGGTGACACAAAGAATGGACTCGTCAGCTGTAGCGGTGAAAAGCTCGGAGCTGTGGTAGCTAGAAGTGCTGATAGTGTCATGGAGAGGCCTGGTGAAGACAAGTACTGGTGTGAAGGGCCTGCCTCTCCTGCCAAACCAGCGAATGTGGAAGTCGACGGTCCCACCGCAGGTGAACCAACAGGTGAGATGGGAGCCGTGAGTAAAGTGCTGAAGTACTGTCCCTGGCTGGCTGACTGTCCTGCCTGTGTCTGAGCATGCTGTTGCTGCTGCTGAAACTGTATCGTATCTAGTGGTAGCACACCTGGGAAGGTAAGAGGCGGAACGACGGAAGACCAGGTACTCCCTGTCTAAAGAGACGAAGAGTCTGAGCAATCATCTCAAAGCCTGTGAACATCGAGGACAAACCAGTAGCCATCTCCCTCTGAGTGAGTATCACGCTGTCAAACATCTGTCGATCCCTGTCTCTGTCCTCTCTCTGACTCTGGAGCTCTCTACGGATTGCTGCAAGCTCGGCGCTGTTGACGGTCCTTAGACCCAGTTTTTGACCGTCAATTAGCTCTATAAATAAGGAAGAACTAACACTTGTTACTTGCATTTTGTTATCAAATAACCTATTTCCACGTGTACCTCTAGATTTGGATGTGCAGGTGGAAAACAGGGATTTCCAGGTATAAACAAGGCCCAAGGCGACGATTCCAACACTCCCACCAAACGACGCTCGCCGCGGGAATATAATTCAAGGATTAAAGGCCCAGAACCTACCAGAATATCAACTGAGGCCACGCACATGGAAAAGAGGCTAAAAGGCCGAGGGGAGGCAACCTGCAAAAGCCCAGCCCAGGGGGGGCCAGGGCCAGGTCGGCCGACCCCAATACCTAGGTCGGCCGACCTGCCAGGTGGCCCCCCTGGGTCCATCTTTCTAAGGCGGTTTGCAACCGACTTCAGGAGGTCGGTTCCACCTGCAATCAATGCCACCGACCTAAGGAACCGCCTCAATTCCACCGCCTTTGAGGGCTATAAATAAAGGGGTACCCCCTCCCCTTAGAAGACACACAACACAAGAGGCTCATTCCCTCCTCCACACATCCAGAGCTAGGGGCTCTCTAGTTAGGCTTAGGCTGAGTAGTGGGCTGCCCTTTTGGCTCCCAAGTCCCTTGGAGAGTTTTGGGGTAAATTCCCTTGTATCCTTTTACTCTCTTTGTAAGACTTATTCTCTTATCAATGGAATATCATCGTTCTTGTAGTAGTTATGTGCTTATGCTAGTTCATCGTTCATCCTTGATCTTGGATGAACGTTCTTCGTTCGTTCATGTTCGTTCATCGTTCGTTCATCGTTCATCGATGTTCGTTCATGATCGTTCATCGTTCGTTCGTCGTTCGTTCATACTAGATCATCGGTTAACGATGATCGTTCTTCATTGTTCATCGTTCGTCGCTCGTTCTTGAGCGACGAACGCCTATGCTTAACTTAGTGCTAGCTTTGATCCTTTGTCTAAGTAATCGCTCGCTGGATCTAGTTGTTCCTTTTGCTTAGTCATCGGGTCCATTGTCTTGCAAGAGTGCTTTAGGTTTATCGCCTTGCGAGGTGCCTCGAGGGATCTAGAGTTGTGGTTAGTTACGCTAGCATGGTGCTAGGGCTTCCTTTCCACCCTTGGATGCGTATTCATGCCCCACGGTTTGTAGAGGTAGGCGGCAGGTGGTGACAGCCCTGTCCGTCCCTTGTAATCCTCCACGTTCGGGTATGGCATAGGAGTATATATGAAATGTCCGGAGATTGGGGCAGACTCTGATCGCTGGATCTCCCGATGATGGCTTGGCAGTAGAACAGCTTAGTCTTGGCTTGTGTGCAGCTTAGGCTATAGGTAGATGCTACGCACGCTACTTGACGATGTACATTAGGAGTAGCAGTTCTTCTTACTTAACCTTAGTCTAGTTTAGAGCCGCCTCTCGCCTTTTATCAGAGAGTGGAAATGCCTGCTGTGTGTGTCGCACTATTCTCTATCCATTTACTGCCTTACCCCTGCATTTGGATATTGGTTATGATCTATCATTTGTAACACCATGAGTATAAGTACACACTTGTCAACTACGTCTTCCTTTGGGAAAATATAAATAACGATACCCTGGAATACTCTCGGGTGAAATGCTACAACGGGTTATCCGTGCGCTTGCGGATTATCTTTTATGATTAAATACTAATAATACATATCTGGCACTCGTTGCTAGTTGTGGATTATTATGTATCCTAAGCAAGTAACTTAACCCCAGGTATTTCTGGCGTCGAACCGGGAATATTCACTCTAGGCCTGACCAGCCTAAGGTGGTGTTTTCTGTTTGGTGTAAGAAATACCAACAAGCATTTCTGGCGCCGTTGCCGGGGAAGACAATTGTTGACAAGTGTATACAATGATTACTCATGATTACACTTGATGGGAATTAACCATTTCCATTGCAGGCTAACCTTGATCTGTTTTCTCTCTTTGATGTGAAAACAGGATAGTGTATGCGTGGATTCAACTTGCCGGAAAACTTCGTTGATAATCCAGAGTCGCTTGTAAGGAAAGTTCGACCCCGCGTCGACTCTCCCTCACAAGCAACACTCCCGACAGACGAACCCACATCATCCGCACCATCAACACTCATTGACATGGCTGATCAAAGGACCCTCCGTGAATACTCTGCTCCCTCCGCTGCCAATGTTCCCGTTGGGCCCAATGTCAACGTCGGTGACGCAGGGTTTGAAGTCAAATCTAGCCTAATCACTATGGTGCAGGCCATTCCCTTTTGTGGAAAGGCCACGGAGGACGCCAACACTCATCTCCAGCAATTCCTTGAGATATGCAACACATCGGCAACCGCCGGAGTCAACCAAGATGCCATCAGACTTCGTTTGTTTCCCCTCTCCCTCCTTGGGAAGGCGAAACAATGGTTCTATGCCAATCATGCCAGCATTGACACTTGGGACCGCTGTTCTACCGCGTTCCTCGCAAAGTTTTTCCCGTTGGGCAAAACCAATGCCCTTCGTGGAAGAATTTCAAGCTTCCAGCAAACCAACAATGAAACCATCGCCGAGGCGTGGGATAGGCTCCAAGATTACATATCCGCCTGCCCACACCACGGGATGGAAGAATGGCTCATTCTTCAACATTTCTACAACGGGTTGACACCAACAACCCGTGGACATATGGATGCCGCTGCTGGAGGAGCCTTCTTCTCAATGACCGTTGCTCAAACTAAAGAACTTATTGAGAAGATGGTCTCCAATCAAGGGTGGAGCGATGAACGTCTCCAACCACGCTCTAAAGGCGTACACCAAATCAAGGAGGTGGACTTATTGTCCGCCAAGCTCGACCTCGTCATGAAGCGCTTGGACGACTTCAACACGCATGGTAGTGCTCGCTCACTTGACTCACGCATTACGTGTGAGGAATGTGGCAACACTGGCCATATGGGGAAGGACTGCCCCAACCATACCCATGAAGAAGCATTCTACATGAACAACAACAATGGGTATCGCCCAAGTGGAGGTCAAGGTTTTAACCAAAACCGCCAATCTTATCAAGGAGGTAACAATTTCTCTGGTTTTAATAATAATCAGCATTCTTTGAAAGATTTGGTTTATGGCCAAGCTAAAATCAACGAATCAATCAACAAAAAGCTTGCTGCCAATGATCAAAGTTTAGAGAGTTTAAATTCAAAAATAGAAGGTCTTTCTTCCGCTTTCAAAAATCAGTTGAGCTTTAATAAAATGATAGAAACTCAGTTAGCTCAGCTTGCTGCTCTTGTTCCTTCTGCTACTTCTGGACAGATTCCTGGGCAACCAGAATCTCCCATTGAAAAAGTTAATGTTATCACTACAAGAGGAGAAATGTTCTCTCGTAGGACTAACCATGCAGGGGAGAACAGGCAAATAAGAGGAGAACCTTCTACAATAAAAACTGATCCAGGCTTTCCAGTAATCTCTTGTGCAATCAAGAGATTCCACTTCGACTACGCACTGTGTGACCTTGGGGCCAGCGTGAGCATTATGCCCAAGGCAATCTTCGAGCAATTAAAGTACAGGTTCCTCACACCAACAGCGATGCGGCTACAATTGGCCGACTCATCCTTTCGCTTTCCAATGGGGATTGCGGAAGATGTGCCGGTATTCATAAGAGGCCACACCGTCCCGGTGAACTTTGTGGTGCTTGACATGGATATTGACAAGGAAACGCCCCTCATCTTGGGACGTCCCTTCCTTAGCACCACAAAGGCCCAAATTGATGTTGGAGTTGGAGAAATCCGCCTCTACATCAATGGGAAGGAGGAAAAGTTCGAGTTTCAACCTCGAAAAGAACAATGCTCGATGATCAAGGTCAAGTATGGGCCAAACACCTCCAACATTCAAGAAGTTGAAGTGACAGCCAGGAAAACGGACAGCCTCATTGCTCTATGGAAGAGCTTGGCAAAGATTGAAAATCCATCGCAGTTTCAACCAAAGAAACCTGCGACCACGAGGCCGGGATTATGGGTCAAGAAACCCGTCCCAAAGTCCGAGAAGCCACCTACACCACCAAAGATGAAACAAGTGTGGCAAGTCAAGGCGCAGCCCTCTACGTCCTCATCTCCAAGGACCGGGTCCGCGCCACCAAGCTGAACCCGTTGGAGAAGTCTTAGCCCGTCGGACTTTAAACGACACGGCCCTGGCCGCCAGGAAAACCGGCATTATCATTCGGTTTGATTCTCTTTTCTTTTTGAGTTTTTCCACCACATTTGCATTTGGATTTTCTCCAAACCACCTTGCATATTTATTTCCTCCACCAAAACTTTATTTGGATTTTTCCGCCAGCATATTTTGAATTTTTTCCTCGCCATGCATTTAAAATTCAAAATTTTCAAAAACACTTTTGCGTTCAAAATGACTCATCTTTGGATGAAATTTTTGGACCACCCTTGTATCACCATGGAAAAGCCAAAAATATTTTTGCATGTTGAAATTTTTCATCAACATGTCGATTTCTGAATTTTTCGAAAAATTTTGAATTCGAGGCAACCTTTTATTTGGAAATCTTTTTGAGCGAATAATTTTGAGGAGTTTCTGGACATAGCAACCGTGGTCATCACCAATATGGCCGTTGGTGGCTGTGGGCCAAAGAGGGAAGCAGGTGGGCCCCAGAGGGGGTCGGCCGACCCAGGAGAGCCGTTGCACCCTGTCCCCTTTGCCCCAACGGTCACCTGATCCTTCCAACGTTCAAAAACGGCTACTATGGCCGTGTATAAGGAGGGGGTGGCCGGCCATTACTCTCTCCCTCTCACACTCTCATTTCCACTCCTCAACTCTCTTCACTCCATTGCTCTCAAGTTTTCCATTGTGCTCATTGAGTTCTTGCCTCAAAATTCTGCAAAAATATTTCTCTTTTGGTTTGCTTTGCAGTTTTGATTTGGTTTGGTTTTCCGAGTTGCGTTTTCTCGCTTGCAAGAACACCGACGGTTTCATCGATTGGTTTTCACTCTCACAACCCGTTCGGAGTTTTTGTTCTTGCGTTCTTGCTCGACCTCGCTGCAGCATGAAGCGCGCCGGGAAGGCCTTCGCCTCGCTGCTCCGGTCCGGGAGCACGGGCTCGGGTTCATCTCGACCTCGCACTCGCGCCCGCACCACCACCGAGCAAGTGTCAAGCCCTCAACATGAAGCCGCAACGGAGGAACAAGCCAACACCGAGCATCGTCTTCTCGTCGACACCGACCTCGACTTGGTGGGCGACGAAGAGATGAGCGCCTACGAAGCTCTCCGACTCCGAACATTTGCTCCTACGCGAGCATTTGATCCGGAACTGCTGCAAAAGATTGGTATGGATGCTGAATTTTCTCGAGTATTTAAAGCAATAGGGTGGGATAAGTTTGCAAGTGTAGATGAGCAGGGTTCCCGCTTACTTACACTACAGTTTTTATGCACCCTATGCGTGGTAGATGACGGTATTACCTTTCGGTTTTTCCGAGAGGAATATCATTTGACATGGAAAATCCTTAGTCAATGCCTCGGCTTTAATACTCGCTGCACCATTGATGTTGATAGTTCGATTCCGGGTTACTCAAAGTTAGCTTTTTAGCAAAGAATTTCTGTATCTCCTACTTGTGAGAAACCCCGAACTAATCATATTCATCATCCTACCTTGCGCTTGTTGCACATGAGGCTTGGCATTACCTTGTTTCCTAGAAGTGATATTAGGATTGTGCGCGAGGATGATCTGAAAATTCTTTATGCTATGGTTGAGAAAATAAAGATTGCTCCTGTCATGTTCATGATTTCTCAGTGGTTAGAAAATTTTAGAATGACTGGACCGATTGAGTGCACCTCGTTGATTATACGTATTGCTGCGGGTGTTGGTGCTTTGCATGATGCTAATGTTGCTTATCTTGATACACCCCGCTCTCTTATCACCGAGGATTATCTTATTCAAGGTCATACACTTAAGCATGGTCCAAATAATTCTCTCATATTTTATTATGTCGGTTATACAAATGAATTCCCGTTACCTAACCGGGAACTTCGTTTGTATGGCTGTAAAAACCTAACCACACCTCTCGAAAAAGAGGAAGCTGCACGCAGGAGTACTTCTTCTCGCAGGAGGACGCGCAGGCCGGAGCCGACCGTCGACACCGGGATACCCGCACCGCAGCCCATGGCCTATGCATATGGGCCAAGCTACGGTCACATCGGGTATGGTCCCGGTGGGTACACCACTCCACCACCGTTCGAGGCCGGCGGCTCGTCGCAGCAGGGTGCGGGCCAAGCCCAATGGACGCACCCTTCCCGCGCGCAATGGGAGGAAATCTCCTCCGATTCGACGTCCTACTCACCACGGGCCGGTGGGCGGCGTTCGTCTGCAGCTCGTGATCCATATCTCGAGCAGCAAATGAATGCGCTCACCGAGCAAATGGGACGCATCGAGACTTGAGGAGAGGACGTTGAGTACACTCTCAACCAACACGTCCTGCAGACCCACCAGTGGCAAGAAAACACAAATGCCCAGCTCACCAACCTCACCAACATGACGCAGCAGGGCCAAGCCGATATGTTGGCTTACTTTCGCCACACCGGGTTCGATCCTCGACGCCACCCATGAGCAAGAACAAGCTTGGGGGGGATGCTATACCCCCCCCCCCGCTAAGGTATCATGTATCGCAACTTGTATCCTTTTATTTCTTTTGTTTGCTTGTTCTTGCACCTTATATGAAAAATACAAAAAAATGATAAATCTGAAAATAAAATAAAAATGACAAAACTAAAAAGAACAAAAAAAAAGTCTTTAGTGTGGTTGCTAGTTTTTCATAGTTTCTTTTCATATGCGAGTATGATTGTTTAGCCTTCCTTATGTTGAGATGATGAATAGTTGCTCTGTTTTATCTCTCGTTTGTACCTAGTCACAACTTTGTGCTCTCCCAAGTTTTGAGATTTTTGGCTTATGCTTACCTAGAACTTGAAACTTGTGGGCTGCATAGTGCTTGATCTAAGTCTAAGTTGTTGTAAGATATGATATGGTACAAATAGGGCTGCTATGATCTTGTTCAAGTACGACTTGACTTTCGGAGTTTTATTTTACAAAATACAAAAAAAATGATAAAGTTCCTCAATGATCAAAAATTCCTACCACAGCCATATGTTGCTCTTACATTGCAAAATCTTACACATATGCTGCTTGTCATTGCATTGAGCTTTATCAAAATTGTGTGACCCTAGTGAGAAGCTTGTCATACTCTCGTTGATCAAGATCACGTACACTCCACCTCGCATGCTAAACTTCTACACTGGAAGTTAAGCAATACCACCACACTTTCCACCCAAAATAAATACTCCAAAAATTCGTTGTTACCTCTCTCTCTCTCAAAAAAAAATATATATCATTGGAGACATGGCTATACAAAAGAAAGAAAAAGAATAATCCCCTGCTCATACAAAAGTAGAGCATGATGAAAAAAAAATGGGGAAAGAAAGAAAAAATGTTGAGAAAAAGAAAGAAAGAAGGATAGCCATGTTCTCCTCAAAACTTCAAAAAGAGAGAGAAGGAACAAATAAAAAGGAGTATAGTTCTTCCACCTCACCACCACCATATACACACATGCACATCTTGATCAAGGTTGTATGACTTGCATTCTCCATGGATCCACTCTTTTGGTTCGGCAATATGTGTGATGCAAGTATGCCTCATATTATCCCTACCTTGAGCTCCACATACAAGCCTTAGAAGTAGGATGACAAAGAGGCAACACAATAATGCCTTGGTGAGGAATATACACTTATCGAGCGATTCGAGAGCATCATTTGAGAAACTTTGCTTTTATTTCAAAAATTTTGAAAACCTCCGGAAAATAAAAGTCAAACAATGGACAAGTGAATGGTGCTCTGTTATAACCGTTCTATCTCTCAACCGCCCAAGACAAGGAAAAGGCCATACGCCCCATAAGGAGTAAGGTAAAGGGTGAGCTACCATGCCAACTTTTTCAACTCAAAGGAGAGTATTCTTCGTTGTGTGCATGGTACCTAGGAGATATGAAACATTGTAGCAACTCCTGATCAACATTCTAAGTCCTACTTCTTGCTCGGGACGAGCAAGGAGGACAGCTTGGGGGAGTTGTTGACGGTCCTTAGACCCAGTTTTTGACCGTCAATTAGCTCTATAAATAAGGAAGAACTAACACTTGTTACTTGCATTTTGTTATCAAATAACCTATTTCCACGTGTACCTCTAGATTTGGATGTGCAGGTGGAAAACAGGGATTTCCAGGTATAAACAAGGCCCAAGGCGACGATTCCAACACTCCCACCAAACGACGCTCGCCGCGGGAATATAATTCAAGGATTAAAGGCCCAGAACCTACCAGAATATCAACTGAGGTCACGCACCTGGAAAAGAGGCTAAAAGGCCGAGGGGAGCCAACCTGCCAAAGCCCAGCCCAGGGGGGCCCAGGGCCAGGTCGGCCGACCCCAATACCTAGGTCGGCCGACCTGCCAGGTGGCCCCCATCTTTCTAAGGCAGTTTGCAACCGACTTCAGGAGGTCGGTTCCACCTGCAATCAATGCCACCGACCTAAGAAACCGCCTCAATTCCACCGCCTTTGAGGGCTATAAATAAAGGGGTACCCCCTCCCCTTAGAAGACACACAACACAAGAGGCTCATTCCCTCCTCCACACATCCAGAGCTAGGGGCTCTCTAGTTAGGCTTAGGCTGAGTAGTGGGCTGCCCTTTTGGCTCCCAAGTCCCTTGGAGAGTTTTGGGGTAAATTCCCTTGTATCCTTTTACTCTCTTTGTAAGACTTATTCTCTTATCAATGGAATATCATCGTTCTTGTAGTAGTTATGTGCTTATGCTAGTTCATCGTTCATCCTTGATCTTGGATGAACGTTCTTCGTTCGTTCATGTTCGTTCATCGTTCGTTCATCGTTCATCGATGTTCGTTCATGATCGTTCATCGTTCGTTCATACTCGATCATCGGTTAACGATGATCGTTCTTCATTGTTCATCGTTCGTCGCTCGTTCTTGAGCGACGAACGCCTATGCTTAACTTAGTGCTAGCTTTGATCCTTTGTCTAAGTAATCGCTCGCTGGATCTAGTTGTTCCTTTTGCTTAGTCATCGGGTCCATTGTCTTGCAAGAGTGCTCTAGGTTTATCGCCTTGCGAGGTGCCTCGAGGGATCTAGAGTTGTGGTTAGTTACGCTAGCATGGTGCTAGGGCTTCCTTTCCACCCTTGGATGCGTGTTCGTGCCCCACGGTTTGTAGAGGTAGGCGGCAGGTCGTGACAGCCCTGTCCGTCCCTTGTAATCCTCCACGTTCGGGTATGGCGTAGGAGTATATATGAAATGTCCGGAGATTGGGGCAGACTCTGATCGCTGGATCTCCCGATGATGGCTTGGCAGTAGAACAGCTTAGTCTTGGCTTGTGTGCAGCTTAGGCTATAGGTAGATGCTACGCACGCTACTTGACGATGTACATTAGGAGTAGCAGTTCTTCTTACTTAACCTTAGTCTAGTTTAGAGCCGCCTCTCGCCTTTTATCAGAGAGTGGAAATGCCTGCTGTGTGTGTCGCACTATCCTCTATCCATTTACTGCCTTACCCCTGCATTTGGATATTGGTTATGATCTGTCATTTGTAACACCATGAGTATAAGTACACACTTGTCAACTACGTCTTCCTTTGGGAAAATATAAATAACGATACCCTGGAATACTCTCGGGTGAAATGCTACAACGGGTTATCCGTGCGCTTGCGGATTATCTTTTATGATTAAATACTAATAATACATATCTGGCACTCGTTGCTAGTTGTGGATTATTATGTATCCTAAGCAAGTAACTTAACCCCAGGTATTTCTGGCGCCGAACCGGGAATATTCACTCTAGGCCTGACCAGCCTAAGGTGGTGTTTTCTGTTTGGTGTAAGAAATACCAACAGGCGCGTAGGAGTGAATCTGTCTGTGCTGGAGCTGTAGCAGAGGCTGAAGGTCCTGCTCTAGAGTCCGGTATTACGTCCTCAGGAATGGACTCCATCTGACTACCAGTCTATATGTGCTGCTCTGTCTCGGTAGCCGCGTCACCTAGCCCCTGTGAAGAACTCCCCTGTGAAGCTGACTCCCGGGCAGCAACCCGTCTGTCGGAGGCAGAAAGGGGTGTGTAAGCTGTAGTCACCTTGGGCAGGTGATCGTACTCCTCCTGAGTCAACAACTGTAACCTCCTCAGTATGTAGCAAATCAATGGTCCGAAGGTCAAGTGTCTAGCAGCAATACTCTCAGCAATAACATCCTCCATCTGGCACAGAATGAGGTCCACTAAGTCAAATCCCCTGTGCCTCAGCATCGTCATTACAATCCACTGCTCCTGGGAACAATGGTCCTGCACAGTATACTCCTGAGAACTCTGCCCTCGTGTGTGAGTCTGGTGTGAGCTCGGCTGAAGTTCTCCGGATGCGGTGGTGGGAAGGCAATGCTCATGTCATCATCACTCGGCAAGTGCCCCCAAGAGGTCTGCGGGGAGGCTCCATCCCTCTGTGAGCAAGCTCAAACACTCTGGTCTCGTACTGGATGGTCTCAAGAGCCTCCACGAGGTTCTCCCTCGTCACTCTGTGGGTCTGCCCTCTGAGCATGAACCAAATGGCTGAACGGTCTGGAGCAATTCACAAATAAGCATAGAAGTCCATCACTATATCATAATCCCATCTCATAGGTGTAGTGATGATCTCCTCAAGGCCCGGGATATAGTACAAGTGCTGCGTGAAGTCTGTCCCGGCACCTCTAGTGGCAGCCAGTATGCTGCAGTGCTGGTGGGTGACAAAGAGCTTCTCAGCTCCACCAGTGTGCAGTCTGCTCCTCAGTTCTGCTGCAATCCTCTGCTGAAGTAGAGTCCAGAAACGACCTCCAGCTGCTGGGTCTCTCCTGGAAGGTACCCAAGTCTCCTCTGCCACTCGTCTGAACTTCTTGAGCACTGGACCTGGCAACCTGAGAGCGTCCTCAGCGAGTACGTCCGTGAGAGAGGCGCTCCTGTTGAGTGCACAGAACCTCTCCCTCATCCTCTGCCTGTCAGCCTCAGTGACCACTGGGGGTCCGTCACCAGAGCTAGAAGAGCTCTCCTCCTCCTCTGCCTCTGGCTGTGCCTGCTGTAGCGCGGTCCTCGACGAGCCAACCTCACGGGTGGTCGGAGTCCGCTGCACTGGAGCCCTCTGTCTGGAAGACCTCCTCACAGTCTCCCCCTGTCCTCCTGCAGGTGTGTCCCTGATCAGAAGACCTGTATCTCTGCCAGTGGGTAGGTCCACTGCTGCTGCCCTGAGAGCCTGGTCCCACTCAGGATCTCCTGTCCTCTGCTTCTTCTTGGGCGGTGGATCTGCAGCCTTGGCCTTTCCCTTATCACGGTCACCTCTGCCCCTGCCTCTGCCTCTGCCTCCTGCCATCTCTGCTAGCTGGACTGCAGACAAGATAGGGCGAGTGAGCTTGGCTCACCAGCCCGTCCACTGACAAGCTGACTGCCAAAGATAGGATCAAGGGCTTGGCTCTAAATCCGTCCACTGTCTCTGCCCTGCTGTCAACTGCCCGACTGTCCACTGACCACTGCTACTGCACGGTAGGAATAAGACAGGGTATATGAGTATAGAATAACCTACTATAATCTACAAACAAGAATCGTAGGTAAGCGCGAAAAACTAGATGAAGTCCTAGCGCAGAGGTGAAGGACACAATGCCGGCAAATATGCAATGGGGAACTACGGCATTGTCGATTATGAGTGAAGATCAACTAGTGTACATAGATCTTATGCAATAGACTCAATGTACCACTAATCGAGGAAATATACTAAGTGTCGAGCCAGGAAAATGGAATGAACTCGAAATCGACACAAAGTTACCAACAACCAAAATGTCATAGGTATAGACTGAAAAAACGACCTCTACGACATATGGTGACCTAAATTGCGAAGACATAGAGGCAATACAAATCAATTCGCAATAAAGGTTTGATTTTCGGATTGAAATTATAGGGATTTCAAACGATGAAGGTATGAACGGCTCAAACCCTAGATGAATCATGGAATCAGACCAGCTACTGTGCAATTTTGAAAACGGAGAGGCTCACCGGAGCAAACAAACGACGTCGATCGTCGTGGTGATGATGCTCAGGTCCGGTGAGGCGCCGTGGAGGAGAAACTCGTCACGCGCACAGGTGAGGAGCAGCAGCTCGAAGAGTGCGCGAGTGGAGAAACTCCTCGGCGAAAGGCTCGTCATCGTCCTTGGAGCCGGCGAGGTGCGACGGCGTGCGAGCTCGGTGGTGGCGCGGTGGCGACTTGGCGCTAGGGTTGCAGGGCGCGGGCGCTGACGCGGTGGAGTGGTGGTGTGCGGCTGCAGTGGAGCTCGTCGGCGAGAGGCTCGACGGCGGCGGCTGGCTCATCGGCGAGGTGTACGGCGGCTGGTGGTGCGCACGCGGGGGAAGGCGAGGTGGAGGCGGGAGCTCGGCGAGCGGCGGCCGTAACTTGGTGAAGATGCACAGTAACACAACGTGGTCCGTTAGGATTAGGTTGAATTCGAACGGACGGCCACGATCGATCGGGTAAGGAATCAACGGCGCAGATTTGAAGATGATCTCCCGATGAACTGACCAGACCGATGGTACGGTCCTAGAGATCATACGGTACGGTCTCCTTCTTACCCCTGACAGTCTCTAGAGTGACCGTATGGTACGGTCTTCGGGACCGTATGGTCCGGTCTCCATTCTGCCTCAGGGTTTAAAGAAACTCATGCAAAAGCACACTGTATGGTACGGTCCCTATGACCGTGTGGTACGGTCTAGTCCAGAAAAACTGATTTTCAAGAAATTTCCTTCTAAGTCCAAGTTTCTCACACAAAAACTAAATAAACACCAAACATGGACTAGAAGGGGAACTCTCAAATACTCCTTTGAAAATAAACCAATATAGGTTGCGCATAGGCTTATAGTAATTTTTCAATCGGCAAATAAGAAGCATCCAATAAAAGCCAAATGAGATAAAACCAAAAGAGGGGTATGTATGAGCCCTTTGCCTATGATCCGTGCAAGTAGATTAAACTTTGAGGATCATTTAGCAAGACTCAATGGGCATGAAGCGCAAAACTTTTCTTTTGTCACACTTCTATGAGATGTGAGGTCATATTGCGAATGAAGCACTTTCTCATAGTGTGACCACTCCTTTGTGATTTCCTATCTGCAATGCATGAGACAAGCATATTCACTATGAGCC
Source organism: Eragrostis nindensis (assembly GCA_012490785.1). NCBI lineage: Eukaryota > Viridiplantae > Streptophyta > Magnoliopsida > Poales > Poaceae > Eragrostis > Eragrostis nindensis. Next base: position 41,039 of record JAAXCT010001139.1, on the reverse strand, counting down.
AAGTTTGATCCTCTCTCAAGCTTACTCACTATGAGCCAAACCTTGCCTTGAGTCCATCGGTCCACAAACTCAAGCATCCCCCTTGGTCATAGCTATCTTGAGAAAGTTAGACCTTGAACTAATTTTTTTGTTCTTTTCTTTTAGTTATTTACACATGCATGGATGCAAACATACTAGTTCACAAAGGAGTACCTAGCTACCATGCAAGCAATGTAAGAAAGAAAACTACTATGATACAAGTTACCTCCTTGAAGAGTAGATATGTTGGTGAAGCACTCATTGCTTGTGGTGGACCTTCATGAATTGACATCGCGGCACACAGTCCACCGCCAACACCCTTCTAGGTCTTGTTCTTGGGAGCACACTCGCACTTGGTTGGCCTCTCAAGGTTAACAATGCACTTGGGCACCCAAATCCTTCTCGTCTTCCTCCTCTTGTCCGGTGATCCAAGAGCTTTTGCCTTCACTTTGCCCCGCTTGTCCCTAAAGAGCTTGTAGTGTGTATTCTCATGGAACAAGTTAGCGTTAGGCAAAATTTTGGAACTTCTCACCTTGGGACAATTCTTGCTAGTGTGCCCGTCACGGCAACACTTCTCACAATAGTAGTCGTCCGCCATGAGAGGTACCACCCAAGGAGGAATGTTGTTGTTGGCGGTCGTTAAACCGTGTTTTGACCGCCACCCTACCGGTAAATAAAAGCATAACACCAAGATTTTTGTGCATAGTACATAGGAATAATGCTACTCCACAAGTTTTGGTGAATATTTGGATGCAGGAGTGAATAATGGAGGAAAGTGGGCCCAGCCAGGGAATTTCCCTGGCCGGCCGGCCCCACCTGGTGGCCGCAGGCCCTGGGCTTCCTCCAGTGGGCTAGAAACTGATCCACAACGCATAATTCAAGACCAGCCCAGCAGATTTGCACCGCCATTCTAGAAGGTGGGCCATTTGGGCCTTAACTTGGCCCCCACTGCAATTCTGCTGACCCCACGAAGAAGCCGACCTTCAGACCGCCTTCAGGGAGTGATCTGGAGCGTCAAGGCAGAAGTCGGTGGCGAACCGACACAGGGGACGACCGGCCGGCCACCCCCCTAGGCCGGCCGGCCTACTTTGGCGCCACCGCCTCTCCAGCTTCGGCCAGCGGGCTCCCACCACCATGAAGAAGCTATAAAGAGGACCCACCGGCCTCAGAAGCAACTCGCACCTCACACTTCATCCAAGTGTTTTCATTTTCTTGTCTAGTAGTAGCTTTGGGAGTTAGAGTAGAGTAGAGTAGTGTGAGAGCTCTCTCGGGCTTCCGGAGTCTTCTCGGAGTCTTGGTATAGTTCTTTGTATCCTTACTCTTGAGATATTATTTTATTCAATATAATTATATTTAGATTTATCTTTATTTATTTCTTTTAGTAGTTCTTTTTATTTAGTTTATTTATTCTGTTAAGTAAGTGCTCGTAGAAGTCTTGTTGTGGGATTCGTAATTGTTGGAGTAGGCAGGTACGAGAGAGTGCCTTCGTCGTGATGACGTCGGGTGAAATCTGTGCCTGTTTATTCTTAGATAGGACTGCTCCGTTGATCAAGAGTAGTTCCTCTAGGGGGGTTGTAAGCATGATGCTTAGAGCTTGGCCTATGCACATTTGGCACCCAACCCCACGGAGGATGGTAGCCGCGAGTGTATGTGACAGCTGCACCGGTCTCTGTAGTCTACCACGTCCGGGTTGGACTCAGCAGGGTCTTAATTATAGCGGATGGATCCCCAGGGTGAACTAGCAGCATCGGTTGCCCTGGCACTTCCGTGCCCCGAAACGACATGACTTGTATGTGTATGAGCTTAGCTAAGAGTAGATGATCTTTGTAGACTCGACTGCTACAAAGAGTAATAAATAGATAAACATACAGGTAGCCTTAACTCTATCTCGTTGCTCTCCCAAATGTATACTACAGTTTTCTTTTATCACTTTGGATTTGAGGACGTGTGTGCCACCCATATCTATCATGCCTATCTTACCCCGTCTCAAGTATAGTTTTGATACATTATCCTTTCTCCAAATTATTCAATGCATTGCTACTATTCAGCTCCCTTTTGCTCTACTTCCCTGCGGAAATATAAATACGATAACCCTGGAATACTCCAAGGTGAAATGCTACAATGGTGATCCGTGCGCTTGCGGAATTAATGAATTTAATTTTATCGCATAAGAACCGCCAACAAGCATTTCTGGCGCCGTTGCCGGGAAGTAGCAGCAAGGAAAATGAATAAATGCATTGAAGTTTGTGAGAAGAATAATTATCACTTACTTTTGCGGGCTTACCCTTGTCCTGTCTTTCTTTGATGTGGAAATTTGAAACAGGACAGTGCATGACTGGTTTCGACCTACCAAAAAACTTCCACTCAGATCTAGAGCAGCTCTTGAGGAAAGTTCGAGCGGAACTCACCAAACAGATCCGCAAGAACGCTCTCGCTCTTGAATCGTCTCCTCCACCGATTGTCAGGGCCTCCTCATCGAACAACATGGCCGACCCCGTTGTTGAGAAGACGATCAATGACTTCTCCGCGCCAACTACGGAGAACATCCGCGTGGGACCCAACCCGCGCATCACCAACAGGGACTACGAGCTCAAGCCAGCCTTGATCAACATGATCTTGGCTAGTCCCTTCTGTGGGAAGCCGTCGGAGGATGCGAACACTCACCTCCAAAGGTTCCTAATGACGTGCAACACCTTCGCCATGAAAGATGCACCTCAGGACGCCATCCGACTGCAGCTCTTCCCATTCTCTATGTTGGGGAAGGCTCTCCAGTGGTTCTACGCGAACCAAGAGTCCCTAGACACGTGGACGGCATGCTCCAATGCATTCCTCGCCAAATTCTTCCCGCCGGGCAAGACGACTGCCCTGCGGAACAAGATATCGGGCTTCCAACAGCTCGCAGATGAGTCGACCGCGGAAGCCTGGGACAGGATGCAGGAGTACGTTCTCTCATGCCCACACCATGGCATGGAGGAATGGCTCCTTATACAGAGTTTCTACCACGGTCTGAGGCCGTCCGCTCGAGAAGAACGCTAAGAAGTTGATTGAGAAGGTGGCGGCCAACCAGACTCATGGTGAATGCCAAGCGGCGAGCACCAAGACCCGTGGAGTGCACCAAGTAGAGTCGATGGACATGCTCACCATCAAGCTCGACCAGCTCCTCCGCAAGGTGGACTCTCTACAGGACCTGCAAGTTGCGGACTCCCGCATGACTTGTGAAGAGTGCGGCAACACAGGGCATATGGGCAGCAATTGCCCAAACGCAAGAGAGGAATGCAATTTCCTCAACAATGGCAATGGGTACCGCTCCCAGAACAACTACGGCTGGAATTCCAGGCCCGACCTCTCCTTCAACAAGAATCAAGGAGGTAACAATGGAAATCTTTCCCGTTATGAGCCCTCTATCAAGGATTTAGTTCTCGGCCAGGTCAAGATTAATGACAGCATTAGTAAGAAGTTTCTTATTACGGACAAGGCTTTAGAGAGCATAGATGCCAAGCTAGAGTCGTTCAGCACTGCTCTGCAAAATCAGCTAAGCCACAACAAGATGCTAGAAACGCAAACTGCGCAAATAGCTTCAGCTGTTCAGTCTCTTTGTGAGGGTAAACTTCCTGGGCAACCAGAAGTTAATCCCAAGGAGAGTGTAAATGCAATAACCATCAGGTGTGAAGAAAGCGACTTGGATGCCGCACTCCCCAAGGTTGTGATCAGGAGGGATCCCGGATGTCCGACCATTCCGTGTTTGGTCAACAACCGGTGTTTCGCTCGGGCACTATGTGACTTAGGAGCAAGTGTGAGCATCATGCCGAAGGCGATATACGATGGGTTAAACCATCCATTATCCCCAACGACCATGAAGCTCCAGCTTGCAGACGGATCACTACGCCTGCCTTTGGGGATTGTTAAAGAAGTTCCCATGCAGATCAGAAATCTCTTCGTCCCCGTCGATTTTGTTGTGCTAGATATGGAAGTGGATGTCAAGAACCCTCTCATCCTTGGGAGGCCTTTCTTGAGCACCACCAACGCCAACATCGACGTAGGGGCAGGAGAGATCCACTTGGACTTCAACGGCACGGAAGAGACGTTCAACTTCAAGCCCAAGGTTGAGCAATGCAAGCAAGTACGGGTCATATATGGAAAGGACCCAAGGGAAGTGGAGAAAATTGAGATTACTCCACCCATGCCGCAGCCAGACAAGCTCATTGCATACATGAGAAACTATCTGGCAAGAGAGAATGCAAGTAGGCCAGCTAATTATTGGAGGACTCCAAGGAGAATGCCTCAGCCGCCAAACGCACCGCATGCCCCTCTTGCTCCTCTACCACAAGAAGGAGCGGGCAAGTCACAATCGCCCAAGAAGAGGAGAGCTGGGCGCTCAAGGAAGAAGAAGGCAGCTACGGTATCGACCGAGGAGAGCACAACAAAGGCGCCTATTAAAGAAAAGGTCGCCGCCACAAACACGAAGAAGACGATCAAAGTGTGGCGGAAGAAAGAAGGAACCTCAGCCCCGCCAAATTCTCCAGCGGGTGAGGTCCAAGCAAGTTAAAGCGACATGGAGAACGTCTAGCTCAAAGACGTAAAAATGAGAGCCCTCCGATTGGGGAGGCCATCCCAATCGTTATCCTAGCTAGGCCTAGCACTTGTTTTTCTTTCATAAACCATAAAAACAAAATAAAAATTTAAAAAACAAAAAAAATAATAGGATTCCTGGCGATGCCCATTAGGGGCTAGCCACTTGTATCATCCTCACTCTTTTTTGCAGGTCAAGAAGGAGGAGGAAGAGCCTGAATCAAGCTTAAGTCTTACAAAGACTCAAGCTTGGGGAGGGCCCCCAGGTAAGAAGGAGTTCAACGCTAGCTCGAGTCTTGCAAAGACTCAAGCTTGGGGAGGACCCCCAGGTAAGTATTTCTAACTTTCTTAATAAATAAATAAACTCCCTGTTTCGAATAAATGCTAGAATCTTGGTGTTATGCTACACTTAAGGGAAATGATGATCGAGTCACAAATTAGCTTCCCATGTGTCGCATAGATGCAACCTCTACTCCCGACATAAGTGTTATTTTTATTTGAGCATGATCACATCATGAGTCTTGCTTATTTCTGTGGGTTGCATTTGTCATACCAAGTCTGAGCATTGTGGATTATGATATGGCATGATTAGGACTTGTTGCAATTTCTTAGTGTGGTTTCATCCAGAGATGTTTTTCTTGAATTGCTGCAAGTACCTAAAACCCTTCAGTTTTGGCACACTTCTCTTAGTTATTTACCTACCAAAGCCATATCATAATATTCGAAACAGCCCCACTCATAGCCATATGTTTATGTATTGAGTTTAGTTAAGGTTTGATGTGCTCTTGAAACTAAGCACTCCTAATTTTGGTCATAATCCCTTCGCGTGTGTTTTCGAAAATTTCTCTCCACCAAATAAAAAGGGGAATGTTTGGACAAATCAACCAAACATTTTTCAGAGTTTGTAAAACCGTTGGTCCATCCAAAAGCTCAAGAACATTTCAAATTGTTTCCTTTGAACCATGCAAATTTATGGCCCCTTGCACCATGGAGTAGTAAAAAAAAAACTCCATGGTTGCATGACAAAAGTCAATGGCTATATGGTTCTTGTCATAAACATCTTGAGCAAAATAAAGGACCAATGTTTTCAAAACCCCCTTCCACAAGTGTGAGTTCATTTTCTCCCCCTCCATCACACCATTTTCTTATGACCAAAATACATGGAGTTGCTATGTTAATTGAGACTCATTCTTTAGCTTTACAATATATGCATGACATTTGTGCATTCCTTACCAAGCTCCACATACAAAGCCTCATTTGGTAGAAGGTAGGATGAGTGAAGCTTGTAGGAATAGACTCACATGAGGATGGTAAGAGAAGTGCCGTCCAAAACGAAGGAGAATTTTTACACCTTACCTTGCAGCACATAAAAACTCTGGATGCATACCTGCTAGAATTGTTACTTGTCCAAAAGTGCAATTCTAATTTTCAATGCTGCATGACAAGGTGTAACATATAAGCCCCACGATTTTCGCAACACTCATGAATATTTTGTGCTCTCGTAAACTTACCACTGTTTAGGAAGTATGTTGTTGCATCTTTATTACCCACGGGGCGCTTCTTTGTAACTCCTGATCCGCCGGTACCCTGAGTTGAGTTTGCTCGGGACGAGCAAAATTTAAGCTTGGGGAGGTTGTTGGCGGTCGTTAAATCATGTTTTGACCACCAACTTACCAGTAAATAAAAAGCATAACACCAAGATTCTGTGCATAGTAGATAGGATTAATTCTACTCCACAAGTTTTGGTAGATATTTGGATGCAGGAGTGAATATGGAGGAAAGTGGGCCCAGCCAGGGAAAATCCCTGGCCGGCCGGCCCCACCAGGTGGCCGCAGGCTCCGGGCTTCCTCCAGTGGGCTGGAAACTGGTCCACAACGGATAATTCAAGGTCCAACCCAGCGGATTTGCGCCGACTTACCAGAGGTGGGCCATTTGGGCCTTAACTTGGCCCCTACTGTAATTCTGCCGACCTCAGCACGTAGCCGACCTTCGGATCGCCATCAGGAGGCAATCTGGAGCGTCCAGGAGCAAGGCGGCGGCCAACCGCCACAGTAGACGGCCGGCCGGCCCCCCTACTTGGCCGGCCGGCCGACCTTGGCGCCACCGCCTCTCCAGCTTCAGCTATAAGACCCCCCTGGTCCTGAAGAGGCTATAAATACACCTGGCCGGCTGCAGAAACAATTCGCACCACACAACACAGTTCATCCAAATGTTTACCTTTTGTTTAGTAGTTATTTTGGGAGTTAGAGTAGAGTAGAGTAGAGTGAGAGCTCTCTCGGGCTTCTGGAGTTTTCTCGGAGTTTCGGTATAGCTCTTTTGTATCCTTACTCTTTCGAGATATTCTTTTATTTAATATATAATTAGTTTTATCTTTATTTATTTCTTTTAGTAGTTCTTTTCTATTTAGTTTATTTATTCAGTTGAGTAAGTGCTCGTAGAAGTCTTGTTGTGGGATTCGTGATTGTTGGAGTAGACAAGTACGAGAGAGTGCCTTCGTCGGAGATGACGTCGGATGAAATCTGTGCTTGTTTATTCTTAGATAGGGCTGCTTCGTTGATGAAGAGTAGTTCCTCTACGCGGGTTGTAAGCATGGCGCTTAGAGCTTGGCCTATGCACGTTTGGCACCCAACCCTACGGAGGATGGTAGCCGCGAGTGTATGTGACAGCTGAACCGGTCTCTGTAATCCACCACGTCCGGGTTGGACTCAACAGGGTCTTAATTATAGCGGATGGATCCCCAGTGTGAACTAGCAGCATCGGTTCATCTTGGCACTTCCGTGCCCCGAAACGACATGACTTGTATGTGTATGAGCTTAGCTAGTGTAAGCTTCATGACCATTGGAGCTAGGGAAACCCCAAGGTATGAATGTTTTGGTGATAGGATGAGAACCATGAATGTGACTAACACTCTTTGTGAGATCTTATAGGTCACATAGAAAGAAAGCTCCGTCCGTTGGTGGTGAACGCCAACACACCATGAACTTAATGAAAAGGATGATTGGTTGCCTTCATCGTCACAAGAACGGACTTGATGGAGTCGCGGAGAAGATATGGATCAAGGCTAAGGACATGTTAGATCCAAGCGAGTGTTGTTTGGTTAGATGTTAGCTTGAGTCCATAGGAAAAACCGGACTATCAAGAGGGTTCGAGGTGGTTCTCTTAGTGCACACTAGTTATAGAGATCATTGGATGCATGGTGAGTCTCTCAGGGGCTAGGGTGGCAGAGGAGGATTGAAGGAACCAAGAAGATCAAGTATTGAAGAAGAAGATCGAAGCTGCGAAGTCAGAAGAGACCGGACAGTACGGTCATGGAGACCGTACAATACGGTCTACAGAGGAAATCCAGACAGAAGAGCTGAAGTTTCTGGAAGTGGAGAAATGGAGACCGGACAGTTGACCGGATAGTACGGTCCAAGGGACCGGACGGTACGGTCTCTATTGAGTTTTTCAGACAGAAAAGCTGAAGTTTCTGGAAGTGGAGAAATGGAGACCGGACAGTTGACCGGATGGTACGGTCCAAGGGACCGGATGGTACGGTCTCTATTGAGTTTTCCAGACAGAGAAGCTGAAGTTTCTGGAAGTTGAAGAATGAAGACCGGACAGTTGACCGGACGGTACGGTCAGGGACCGGACGGTACGGTCTTACAGGCGAAGAGCAACAGAGAAGGAGAAGTTTCTGTTGGCTGAAGAAGAAGTGGAGACCGGACAGTACGGTCTTGGAGACCGTACGGTACGGTCTACGTTGAAGATGAGGAGCAGCACTCCCTGGACGCCAATCTGGTGGAGACCGGACAGTACGGTCTATTGTACGGTCATCACGCAGACTGGGTACTTTTGGACAACGGCTAGTTTGAGGTTGGTGGCCTATATATAGTCGGTTGTTTACCTCTTTGAGGTGCTCTTGGACCCAGAAAAGAGGGGAGGTGCTGCCAAGAAGCCAAGAGAGAGAAGTGTGAAGCACTTGAGAAGGATTTGGAGTGATCCTAGTGCTTGAGAGAGTAACAAGTTGCATCCTTTGATCTCTAGGCTAGTGTGTGCTTGAGAGAGTCATTTAGGGCTGTTACTCTTGGTCTATGGCAAGGCCTAGACGGTTTAGGCGTCGGTGTTGAGCTGTCCAAGGAGATTGTGGAAGCCGACACAAGTTTGTACACGGTCTTGGAGCTTCCCGTGCGAAAGAAGCATCACTAGTGGAGCGCCCTTTGGCACGCATCAAGTGCGGAGCCTTACATCCGGAAGAGTATCCGGGATCGAGCCCGGCGGGACGTGCCCGCGACTTCACTCGGAGGGTGAAGTGTGCTCTAGGAGGGATCGCCATCGAGCGGAGAGACGGGGTCGAGACTCCGGCGGGAGTGACCCAACCGTGGAGTAGGAGAAGGCGCCATCCTTCCGAGACCACAGGAAAACTCATGAGCATTCTCTATCCCTTCTCTTTTACTACTCGCATTTACTTATTGCACTATATATGATTGCTTGTAGTACTTGAGTTGTGCTCTTATCTTGCTTGTGTGTTTACCTTGGTACCTACTAGCTTCATTAGTATTGCTTGTTCGCCTTGCTCGTGTGCTTACTTGTTATAGCCTATCTGGTTGCTCTAAGGACTCTACTTAGTGTGCCTAGTATCTAGGTTGCCTTGTTCTCTAGTTATCTTGTTGCCTTGCCTTGCCTTGCCTAGCTTAAGTCTTCCGCTTTACATATCTTGTGCTAGGTTGCTAGTGTGGTGTGCTTGTGTTATATTTATCCACTAGCTATATAGGTTAAGGATACTCCTTAGTGTGCTTTACCTTGATACTAGAACTACTCGCTAGGAGTTGCTTGGGTGTTAGTGTTTGAAAATAGATTCTAGAGTGCACCGATTCACCCCCCCCCCCCCCCCCTCTCGGTCACATGATCCTTACAGCTAGAGTAGATAACCTTTGTAGACTTGACTGCTAGGAAGAGTAAATAATAGATAAACATACAGGTAGCCTTAACTCTATCTCGTTGCTCTCCCAAATGTATACTGCTGTTTTATTTCTTTTATTACCTTGGATTGAAATATGTGTGCCACCCATATATATCATGCCAACTTACCCCCGCCTCAAGTATAGTTGATACATTATTTCTTCTCCAAATTATTCAATGCATTGCTACTATTCAGCTCCCTTTTGCTCTACTTCCCTGCGGAAATATAAATACGATAACCCTTGAATACTCCAAGGTGAAATGCTACAATAGTGATCCGTGCGCTTGCGGAATTAATGAATTTAATTTTATTGCATAAAAACCGCCAACACTCTTACAACAAGATCTCCACAACCATTTGAACCAGGGAGAAGCTTGACATGTGCCCATTAGTTGTTTGTAAGCCTTTTCAGATGAGTATGCATCAGAACCCCATATATATGACCAGCAATCATTTTCCTCCATCTCCAACATGAAAGAATTCAAGTTTGCCTGGAGCTGATCAAATTGATCTAGAGCCGTGACTGACAAAGGAAGCCAAAACAAGGAATCAGGCTCAGCTTGAATGAAGTCTCTGACCGAGATCTTCTTGTTATGAGCAAACGAGTGGAGCTGGGGATAGTGCAATTTCATGACACCCAGGTCCCATGTATCATTCAAGAAAGATGCCGAAATACCATTTTTAACTTTACAAGAAGCCAACATGAAGTATTGTTCGGACAACCTGAGAACTGCTCTCCACCAGAAAGAGCCTTTTGGCCTGCATAGATGTGGTGGTGTGGATCTGTGATATAACTTCTGCCAAGTTAACTGCACCCAAGGGATCTCATGTTTATTATAGAATTTGTGTAGGAACTTTAGCAAGAGGGCAGTGTTTTGAGTTCTCAAGTCTACTATGCCAAGACCACCTTCAGCCTTGGATCTGCAGGCATCCTTCCAGGCAACCAAGCAGCCTCCCTTTCTATTTACATCCCCACCATCCCACAAGCAGTGTTTAAGGAGCTTATCAATCTGATCTAGGACGGTTTGCGGTACTTTATGTGTGCACATAAAGAATGTGGGGTATGCTGAGAAAACAGAATTAACCATAAGCAATCTTCATGAATAGGTGAGCAATCTGTTGAGACCCATCATTCTTCTCTCAGTTCTGACCAGAAGGGGCACATATTCGTCCACTATTTGGTTTTGTAGTTCCCAAGGGAAGGCCTAGATAGGTGAAGGGCATGACACCAACTTTACACCCTATGGTGTTAGCCAAATGAGTAGTTCTTGTAGGATCCACATTGATTGGCACAAGGAAGGATTTATCAAAGTTGACTTTCAGACCAGTAGAGTCAGTATAGGTTCTAAGCAAACCTTTGAATGATAACAGTTGTAGAGCATCAGCTGGCAGTATGATCAAGGCATCAGCATATTGGATTATTGGGAAATCTCCTCCAAAATTTGCATCTATTGTGTGATTAAGCACATTTCTTCTGAAAGCCTCATTAACTATACTCAGAAGAAGGTCTGCAGCCAATACAAAGAGAAGAGGGGACAAAGGGTCACCCTGCCTGACTCTTCTGCGACATTGAAATGGTTTTCCTGGCACTCCATTGAGAAGCACAGAAGAGGACCCAGATGAAAGGATTTGCCTGATCCAGCCTACCCATTTATCACTGAAGCCTTTTGCTCTTAACATTGCAATGATAGATTCATGCTCAACTTTGTCGAAAGCCTTTTCAAAGTCCAGTTTGAGAATGACTATTTCCTTTTTGGATGTCTGGCAGAAGTGAAGAAATTGATAAGCCCAAGCTAAACAATCTTGTATTGTTCTTCCTTTTATGAAACCATACTGGTTTATGCGGACTACTGACAGAATGATGGTTTGCAATCTGTTTGCCAGGAGCTTAGTCAAAAGCTTTAAGGAAGAGTTGAGCAAAGAGATGGGTCTGTAGTCATTAACGGTTTGAGGATTTTCTTTCTTGGGCACAAGCACAATAAAGGATCCATTGATGCTTTGTAAATTGACATGACCTGTGGCAAAGTCATGACATAATCTCATGAAGTCTGTTTTAATAATGTTCCAACACTTTTTTATGAAGTGGCCATTAAAACCATCTGGGCCAGGCGCTTTATCAACTGGCATATCCTTGATTGCAGCAAGTATTTCTTCTTCAGTAAATGGATCGTCCAGGACAGGTAGAGGGGCTTGCTGAATTAATTCTGCTAGATCATATCTGATGCTTGTAAATTCTGAGATTCCCAGTCTCTCTTAAAAAGAAACCCAAAGTGCATTAGCCTTTGCTGCATGCTCAGTAGCAACTGTTTCATCAGGTAGTATTAACTGACTAATAGAATTGTGCCTCATCCTGGTAGTAGCTATAGCTTGAAAAAGCTTTGTATTTTTATCTCCAAACTTAACCCACCTTATGGTTGCTCTCTGTCTCCAGTAGATTCTTTTTGCTTCGAGAAGAGTGAGTAGATGCTATTTCAGAATTCTCCTGAAATTTTTCTCAACTCTGTTTAGGGGTCTTTGATCCTCCAGGCCATCTAGGAGAGCTAGAACCTGTTGGCGGTCGTTTAAACCATGTTTTGACCTCCACCCTACCGGTAAGTAAATGCCTGTGACCAAGATTCTGTGCATAGTAGATAGGATTAATGCTACTCCACAAGTTTTGGTGAATCTTTGGATGCAGGAGGGAATTATGGAGGAAAATGGGCCCAGCTGGCACAAAGATAGGCCGGCCGGCCCCACCCATAGGCCGGCCGGCCCCACATGGTATCCACAGGCCTCGGCCTTCCTCCAGTGGGCCACAAACAGGCCCATAACGCAGAATCAAAAGCCTGTTCACAAGAATTCCATCGACGTTCTAGAAGGTGGGCTGTTTGGGCCTCAACTTGGCCCTCACTCCTCTTCTGGCGCCCCCACGAAGCCACCGACTGGACAACCGCCATCAGGAGAGCATCAGGACCGTCCAGGGCGAAGGCGGTGGCCAACCGCCACAATGGGCGGCCGGCCGGCCCCCCTACTTGGCCGGCCGGCCTACCTTGGCGGCCCGGCCACTCCATCTTTTGCTATAACATCCCTCAGGTCCTGAGGAGGCTATAAATACCCCCGGCTACCTCAGAAGCAACTCGCACCTCAGTACTTCATGGAAGATCGCTCCACTTGTGTAGTTTAGAGTAGGATTAGTATTTTAGTTAAGGGAGTTAGAGTAGAAGTGAGAGCTTCGCTCGGAGTTCCGGAGTTCTCTTCGGAGTTTGGGTAAAGTTCTCTAGTATCTTTTCTAAGATTTTATTTAATATAATTATTTTCTTATTTATTTATTTTCTTATTTATTTAATTTAGTTTTCCTTTTAGTTTATATTTATTTATTTAAGTAATTATTATAGAGAAATTCTTGTGTTGGATCCACGTCTGTGTATGGTAGATACGAATGAGTTGTTTGCTTGAGGACTGGCAGTAGGGACATAATTGCCTTGTTGTCACGTGTCCCGCACAATTTGTTTGGATTTATTGTTCACGGGTGGCTTGCTCTTTGGCCAAGAGTAAGTTACTAGGATAGTTGTAAGCAAGGTGCTTGGAATTGTTCTAGCGTGTTTTGCCCTCAACCCCACGGGATGATGTGGTAGCCGCGAGTGTAGGTGACAGCTACACCGGTCTCTGTAGTCCACCACGTTCGGGTTGAATGTGTAGGGGCCTAGACGCGGTCCGTTGACCGGATACGTTGAACCTAGTTCTCGGGTTGCGTGTCTTGGCGGCGGCCGTGCCCCTGATGCACTTGAATGTATCTGTAATGAAAGCTTAAGTAAATAATGGTAGACTATCGTGAAACTAAATGCTAACCCCTAGGCTGACTGATACCTTCTTCTCTTGTCCTCCCAAACTAAATGCTAACTCCTTGTTATCTATATCGATGGATGTTCTCCTGAGTGCCACACATATCACATACCTTATCACTGCTTTGGTCTAATTTGCAAGTTATAAATAGTAGATAATTCTTTGTTAACTCATGATATTCTTAGCCCTGCTTCCCTGTGGAAAATATAAATACAATAACCTTTGAATACTCCCGGGTGAAATGCTACAATGGTGTTCCGTGCGCTTGCGGAAATTGAATTAAATCTTTTTTGCGAAAGAAACGCCAACAAGCATTTCTGGCGCCGTTGCCGGGGAAGCAATGGTTTAAGATATCTTTGATTGACATCGACTATCTGTTATGTTAATTTGCTACTAGCCTAAGCATTCGCCTGCATTTTGTTTGAGCATATCATCATCACATTTGCATTGTTTTCTTTTCAATCCATCTGCATATTTAATTCCCCTCCATCCCACCTCGCTGCATTAAAAAAAAACCGAGCGCCCAATCATAGGCGTCGGGCTTTCAAAAATAAAAAAATAAAATAAAAAATAATAATCAAAAAAAGAACCCGAGCGCACAATCATAAGTGTGGGGATTTTTTTTCCGAGTGCCCAATCATAGGCCCGGAAGTTGTTTAAAAAAAGAGAGAGAAAGGTTGGATTTTTATGACAGGAAGAAGGAAACATACGTGACGGAACCAAGACGTTCAATGAAGAGATCTAAGAGCTTAGTCTTGCATTTTATTGCAAAGACTAAGCTTGGGGAGGAACCGCTAGGTACGCACACGCAATTATTCCCTGTCTTCTTTGTCATATACCCCCTCCTTTCGAAAAAAAATAATAATAATAAAAATGCTGCCTGAATCGTTCAATGCTTTGAGAATGCAAAGATACTTTGAGTTGCTCTCTGATGAAAATATGCTGCATCTTTTTAACCATACCTCTTGCTCTTGAAGTTCCTATTCTTATATGGGTGTTGGTTGAGCTGTTAGTCATAAATCAATCGCCTGCTTCTCTTTCTGTTGCTTGGGTGCGGCACTTCTGTCTCTATGGTCTTTTTAGACTACGCCCGGTGTCCGTCTGAACAACAGAAAAACACATGCCTCTATAATGCTTTTATGTGAAGGAGAGTATTAATAGTAACCTCTGCCCTCCTTGCACAATTGATCGAATTAGACGTGGTGTCTAGGTTGATTAATGGAACCATAGAGATATGTCCGATGTAGACGAATGGATTTGTACTAACCAATGCAGGATCCTTTTGAGAGCAAACCAAGTACATCAGGCAACATGAAAGGCACATAATTCAAGAAGGAGAAACCAACCAGGCGGACCTAGTTCCTTCAAATGAAGATTTAATCGCTTAGCTTTGCACATGGTTGCAAGAGCTAAGCTTGGGGAGGGACCGCCAGACACAAGAAGAATAGAGGAAGCGGCCTATTCAAGCTTAAGTCTTGCGAAGACTCAAGCTTGGGGAGGACCCCCAGGTAAGTATCCCTATCGATCAATAAAATACTCCCTGTTTCGAATAAAATGCTAGAATATTGGTGAATGCTGCACTTAAAGGAAATGATGATCAAGTTACATAACTAGTTCCCCATGTGTCGCATCGATGCAACTTCTACTCCTGACATACGTGTTATCTTTACTCGAGCATTATTACATCACAAGTATTGCCTTGTTCTGTAGGTTGCATTTATCACACCAAGTCTAAGCATTGTGGATTATGATATGGCATGATTAGGACTTGTCGCAATTTCTTAGCATGGCTAAATTCCAGAGATGTTTTTCTATTAAATTGCTGCATGGCTTAAAAATCCTTTTTGTTTTGGATAACACTTTCCCTGTGAGGAATTATTTACCTACCAGAGCCATATCATGACAATATTCAAAAGCCCCACTCATAACCAATTGTTCATGCGTTGAGTTTAGTTAAGGTTTAAATGCTTTTGGGAGTAAGCACTCCTTCCGGTCATAAACTCCTTCGCGTGTGTTCTCGTTTTACTTTCCCAAAAAAAAAAAGGGAATGTTTGGAAAATCAACCAAGCATCTTCTTACATTTGGAAAACTTTGGTCCATTCAAAAAAAAAAGAAGAAGAAGGCTCAAGAATATTTCAAAATATTTTTACGGACCATGCAAAAATTATAGCCTCATGCACCATAGAGTATATCCAAAAAAAAAAACTCCATGGTTGCATCTCAAAATAGAAGGCTATATGGTTCTTATCATATACATCTTGAGCAAAGTAAAATGGCCAAAGTTTTCAAAGCCTCCTTTCCATAAGTGTGCGTTCATCTCTCTCCCCCTCCATCACAACTTTCCCTATGACCGGAATATAAGGAGTTGCTATGTCTCTTAAGATTTATTCTTTAGCTTTACAACATATGCATGACATTTGCGCATTCCCTACCAAGCTCTATATAAAAGCCTTATCTGGTAGAATGTTAGAATGAGTGAAGCTTTGTAGGAGTAGCCTCATAAGAGGGAGAGGGGAAGTGTGAACCAACAAAGGAGAAATTTTACGTTGTCTTGCAGCACATAAAAACTCTGGATATATACCTGCTAGAATTGCATGACTAGTCCAAAAGTGTTGTTTTGATCTTTAGTGATATGTGACAAGGTGAAAGTATATAAGCCTCACGAATATGCAACACTTGTGAATACTTCCGTGCTCTTGTATCTTTACCACTATTTAGGGAGTATGTTGTTGCATCTTTATTACCCATGGGACACTTATTATTAACTCCTGATCCGCCGGTACCCTAAGTTCTAAGTTGCTCGGGACGAGCAAAGTTTAAACTTGGGGAGGTTGTTGGCGGTCGTTAAACCATGTTTTGACCGCCACCCTACCGGTAAGTAAATGCATGTCACCAAGATTCTGTGCATAGTAGATAGGATTAATGCTACTTCACAAGTTTTGGTGAATCTTTGGATGCAGGAGGGAATTATGGAGAAAAATAGGCCCAGCTGGCACAAAGATAGGCCGGCCGGCCCGCAGAATCAAAAGCCTGTTCACAAGAATTCCATCGACGTTCTAGAAGGTGGGCTGTTTGGGCCTCAACTTGGCCCTCACTCCTCTTCTGGCGCCCCCACGAAGCCACCGACTGGACAACCGCCATCAGGAGAGCATCAGGACCGTCCAGGGCGAAGGCGGTGGCCAACCGCCACAATGGGCGGCCGGTCGGCCCCCCTACTTGGCCGGCCGGCCTACCTTGGCGGCCCCGCCACTCCATCTTTTGCTATAAAATCCCTCAGGTCCTGAGGAGGCTATAAATACCCCCGGCTACCTCAGAAGCAACTCGCACCTTAGTACTTCATAGAAGATCGCTCCACTTGTGTAGTTTAGAGTAGGATTAATATTTTAGTTATGGGAGTTAGAGTAGAAGTGAGAGCTTCGCTCGGAGTTCCGGAGTTCTCTTCGGAGTTTGGGTAAAGTTCTCTAGTATCTTTTCTTATATTTTATTTAATATAATTATTTTCTTATTTATTTATTTTCTTATTTATTTAATTTAGTTTTTCTTTTAGTTTATATTTATTTATTTAAGTAATTATTATAGAGAAATTCTTGTGTTGGATCCACGTCTGTGTATGGTGGATACGAATGAGTTGTTTGCTTGAGGACTGGCAGTAGGGACATAATTGCTTTGTTGTCATGTGTCCCGCACAATTTGTTTGGATTTATTGTTCACGGGTGGCTTGCTCTTTGGCCAAGAGTAAGTTACTAGGATAGTTGTAAGCAAGGTGCTTGAAATTGTTCTAGCGTGTTTTGCCCTCAACCCCACGGGATGATGTGGTAGCCGCGAGTGTAGGTGACAGCTACACCGGTCTCTGTAGTTCACCACGTTCGGGTTGAATGTGTAGGGGCCTAGACGCGGTCCGTTGACCGGATACGTTGAACCTAGTTCTCGGGTTGCGTGTCTTGGCGGCGGCCGTGCCCCTGATGCACTTGAATGTATCTGTAATGAAAGTTTAAGTAAATAATAGTAGACTATCGTGAAACTAAATGCTAACCCCTAGGCTGACTGATACCTTCTTCTCGTTGTCCTCCCAAACTAAATGCTAACTCCTTGTTATCTATATCGATGGATGTTCTCCTGAGTGCCACACATATCACATACCTTATCACTGCTTTGGTCTAGTTTGCAAGTT
The DNA here is from genome assembly GCA_012490785.1 of Eragrostis nindensis. Classification (NCBI taxonomy): domain Eukaryota; kingdom Viridiplantae; phylum Streptophyta; class Magnoliopsida; order Poales; family Poaceae; genus Eragrostis; species Eragrostis nindensis. The sequence continues at coordinate 23,517 of JAAXCT010001139.1, read as the reverse complement.
ATAAATAGTAGATAATTCTTTGTTAACTCATGATATTCTTAACCCTGCTTCCCTGTGGAAAATATAAATACGATAACCTTAGAATACTCCTGGGTGAAATGCTACAATGGGTTCTGTAAGATCAATGAACCTAGAGCATGGTTCATAGGTTTTGGTGATTGATGTCAACATGGTCAATGGGACTAACAAGGTTTGCTAGTATGCAAGATGTTTAGTCTCATGGATGTAGTGATATACTATTGGAGTGCCAACACCTCAAAGGTTGCAAGGAAGTTGATAAAGAGAAGAAGTGAACATGAGGACTACTCTACGAGGTAACTACTACGCACATGAGGTAAGAGACAAGGTGAGTATGTCATGTGTTTCTCTTCTATGTATCATATACCTTGACATACTCTTAATCATCATGTTGGTCTTGCCTTATATCATATGCCATGATGATCTTGTCTATTATGTGATGATGTTTTTGTCTTATATCCTATGCATATTATATGATGCTTCGATCGGGTTGTCCTTTGTGACAACTAGATCATTGTGACTAACATCTTTGGATGTAGGAAAGGTGTTCATGCATATTCTTTAGGTCACATGAAGAAGCTTCGTTGATGGATGATGACAAGGATCAAGGACTTAATGGAGGTCGCGGTTTGAGAAGATGGATCAAGGCTAAGGACATGCTAGATCCAAGCAAGTGTTGGCTTGGTGTAGATGTAGGCTTGAGTCCATAGGAACAACCGGACTATCAAGGGGGATCGAGTCGTTTCTCTTAGGTCACACTAGTGGTAGAGGTATGTGGATGCTCAAAGAGTCTCTCAGGCACTAGGGTGACAGCAGAGGAGAAGAAGAGCCAAGTGTGATGAAGTTTGGAAGCAAGAATCGAAGAAATGATCAAGTTCAGCTGCAGCAGAGAAGACCGGACGGTACGGTCAAGGAGACCGTACGGTACGGTCTACATTGAAGATTCAGACAGAGAAGACGAAGTTGCTGTTGGAAATGAGGAAAGGAGACCGGACAGTACGGTCCTAGAGACCGGACAGTACGGTCCCTATTGGGAGAAGCAACAGAGAAGACGAAGTTTCTGTTGGAAATGAGGAAAGGAGACCGGACAGTACGGTCCTAGAGACCGGACAGTACGGTCCAGAGGAGACCGGACAGTACGGTCACCATTTGGCCATGAAGATGTCAGAATCTGGAGATCGACCCAAAAGTAAAGTTGTAGAGAATTTCAAGAGCTTTCCATCGGTATATGGTGCACCTCCATCGGAGTTCGGAGCTAGGCGTTATATCTGAAATACTACAGACTGTCTGGAGGAGACCGTATTGTACGATCATGAGGACCGTATGGTACGGTCGACATTTCGACTTGAAGATGGCCGAATCTGGAGATCAGCCCAAAAGGAAAGTTGTGGGGAATTTCAAGAGCTTTCCACTGATATATGGTACACCTTCATCGGAGTTCGGAGCAAGGAGTTATCACCGAAATACTGCAAGCTGTCCACTGATGACCGTATTGTACGGTCAGATTGTACGGTCCTCACTGTGACTGGACACTTTCGAGGCAACGGCTAGTTTTTGAGTGGAGGGCTATAAATAGCCGGTTGCTTGACCCTTTGGGGTGCCTTTGGCCATTGTTATCAGTGGGGAAACACAGTGGGAGCCAAGAGGATGCAAGAGAAGCACATGGAGAGGCTTTAGAGAGAAATCTTGGTGCTTGAGAGAGAGGAGAAGCACATGGAGAAGATTTGGAGAAGAAAGCTTAGTGCTTGAGAGGGTTGAGAGCATCCATCCACCTCTAGGACTAGTGTGGTCATAGGGAGGCGGTCTTGGTTTGTTACCCTTGGTCTATGGCAAGGCCTAGACCGGTTAGGCGTCGGTGTTGAGCTTGCCAAAGAAAGTGTGGAAGCCAACACAAGTTTGTACACGGTCTTGGAGCTTCCCGTGCGAAAGAAGCATCACTAGTGGAGCGCCCTTTGGCACGCATCAAGTGCGGAGCCTTACCTTCGGAGGAGTACCCGGGAGAAGCCCGCGGGACGTGCCCGCGACTTCACTCAAGAGCGGTGGATGGTCCCAAGGAGGAGAGCATCGCCGGTGTGCGGCGGGGTGAAGCCCGTGACTTCACTCGAGGAGTGAAGCGTGCTCTTAGGGGACATCACCGGCTTAAAGGGTGGAGTGTGCTCTAGAGGGGATCGCCATCGAGCGGAGGGACGGGGTCGAGACTCCGGCGGGAGTGACCCAACGTGGAGTAGGGGAAGGCGCCATCCTTCCGAGACCACGGGAAAAATCGATGAGCAATCTCTTACTCTTACTCTCTACTACTTGCACTTACTATCTTGTTTATCTTATATGCATGTAGTAGATCTTGTGCTTATCATATGATTGCTTGATGATTGTTTCCGTGTGCTAGCTCTATGTTATCTCTAGTGATATGCGCTTTCCTTATGTGTACTTACTTGCTCATAGCTCATACACTTGCTTGATATCATCTAGTGATCTTGTTACGCGATATTTTGTATCTATCTTGTTGTCATGATCACTAGCTTGAGCTTTCCCTTGTGTTACTTGTATGCTTGCTAGTTTGTTTGTCTATCTATCTTATATACTAGCATGTGTAGGACCTACTTGAGCTTCCGTATGTGTTACCCATATGCTTGCTAGAATGCTTGAGTGCCTTTACCTTATACACTAGCATGTGTAGGACTTGTTGAGCTTATCTTGTATATCGTCATATGCTAGGTTGTTCTTATATGCTCATGAATACCTTGCTCCTAGCATGTACAAGTCCTAGCACATGGTTATCCTTGCTTGATCACTATCACATAGTGCACATGTACTCTCTAGTTATGTATCCTTTACTTGTGCAAATAGAAAGAGTAGCTAGAAGTGCAAAAAGTTTTAGTTCATGGTGTGCCCGATTCACCCCCCCCCCTCTCGGTCACACGATCCTTACAAGTGGTATCAGAGCCAAGTGCTCAATTTAGGGCTTAACCGCCTTTGAGATGTGACCGAATGAGTTTGGGTTTTCATCCCTTATGGGTTTGGGCTTTGGACGTTGAAAGAATCGCTTGATTAGCTACCTTAAGTCCATAGTTCCAAATGAATTGTGGGATACCATGAATAAATTCTCTAGCACTTTCACGGATAACCATGTTATCATGATGATCTTGTTGTTCTTGTTATATCTTGTGATGATCATGATTGTGTGCTTATGGTTCATGATGATTTTGTTGCTAGTTTTCTTGTTGAGGAGTGTTTTTGATAATCTTGCTATATTCTTTAATGAATCACTTACTTGTTTCTCCTCTTGGTTATGCTAGATAAGAAGATCGATTCATATGGCAAGTGAAGAACTCAAGTGGTGGGGTTATCATGAAGATCTTGAAAGCACCTCCTTATTCAAGATTTGGCGACAACATTTTTGCACTTCAACATGAAGATCTTGCGAAGCTACAATTTGAAGAAGTCTTGCTCATGACCATCTCACATGATGAGCACTCAAGGAAATGTCTCTCATTTTGAGGACATCTCAATTGGTGATGATGGTTCTATTGAAGATCAATCCACAACCGTGAGCAAGCTTCCATCATTTGAAGAGCGAGCAATTGTGAAGAAGATGATGCAAGCTCGGGATACTCACTTTCTTGATCACTCAAGTGAACTTACATCTTCCTCGGAGAATGCAAAGATGACGGTATATCTAGAACCGAATTTCAAATTCTTTATCTAATTCATCTTTGTGTCTCGTTGTTAGCAAGGTGACTATGAACCGATGGTGAAGATCAAGTTGCTATTGATATCTTGATGAAGACTTCACCTCCTCCATCTCCACCCGTGTGCTTCACTATGTTGGTATTTCTTACGTCACGAATAAATCCGCAAGCGTACGGAGAATACCGTTGTAGCACTTCACACCGTGAGTATTCAAGGGTATCGTTATTTATATTTTCCCAAAGGAACGGAGTGGAATTATCTACTAGTCTAGCTGGTCCAAGGACACAAGAAGGATGGTAGGTATGGGTAGAGAGGATTCCTATGGATGAAGTTCTATCTGGAATAAGGAAGAGTAAACACAGCAGGGCTGTCACCACCTACTGGCAAACCCCCCTACTAGAACACGTGACACTAGGGCAATTAGGTGCCTAGGCCAGTCCTAGGGTCGCGTGACAACAAAGCAATTAAGTCTTCGCTGCCAGACCGATTCCAAGAAGTCAATTCACTAGAACAGAGAGGATTAAGCAAGTAGGGCTGTCACCACCTACCGGCGACTCTCTCTTAGGACACGCGACACTAGAGCAATTAAGTCCCTATGCCAGTCCCAAGGTCACGTGACAACAAGGCAATCAAATCCTAGCTGCCGGACCTATTCTAGTTCACAAGACTAAAGATAAATTCCGCCTCTAAATGCTTACTTGAATGGAACGATGATCATGCAAGCAAGTAAAAGAAGAACTTATACTAGAATAGAAATATTCAATCCAATAGAAGATCAAGAATACTCACTTGTAATGAAGATGAACGATGAACGAACGACGAACGAACGATGAACGATGAACGAACGACGAACGAACGATGAACGAACGAAGAACACTTCACTATGAATAAGTATCCTCCAAGGTACAAGATTTGGGCAAGGTCCTCACAAGGGGAGGACTACCCTTCTCTCCTACCCTACTCTCTCCCTATTCTACTAGTGTACAAGGGGCTCTAGGCCCTTGGGGTGGAATGAGGCTCTCCTTCTTGTGTGTCTTGAGAGAGGGGGGTACCCCTTTATTTATAGCCCTCCATAGGCGGTGGAATTGAGGCGGTTCCTTAGGTCGGTGGCATTGATTGCAGGCAGAACCGACCTTGGTACGTCGGTGGGGAACCGCCATAAAAAAGATGGGCTGCTGGGCCACTGTAGCAGGTCGGCCGACCCAGGTTTGGGGTCGGCCGACCCCCCCTTGGCCCATTTGGTCTTGGGCTTTTGCCGAGAGGTCCTCATTGATGTCCTATTGAGTGATCTTGGTGCTATGGCCCAAGTTGGTTAAGTTTCGTAGGACGTTTGATCCATATCTTGGTCGGCTGCCGATGCTGATTTCTCGGAGTGGTGTCCTCTTTGGAATATGGTATGGGTTGATTTGGTGGATCCATATATCCTTGCCATTGTTGAGGATCTCCAAGGGATGATCTTTCTTCATATCTCCTTGATATTGGGCTTTTGGGGAGATTTCCTTATGACGGGGAAATTCGGTGTTTGCAGAGTGGGCCTTTTATGCTTCCTTTTCCCCGGTTTCCTAGAAATGCAGCTGCACTCACAAATTCACCAACACTTGTGGAATTGATTAGTAATAAACTCCTACCACTATGTTTGGTGTTCATTTTAATTCTTTTATGAAGGTAATTGACGGTAAAATTCTTGCTCTAAGGACCGTCAACAACTCCCCCACACTTAGCCTTTGCTCGTCCTCGAGTAAAGTTGAAGGACTAAGGTGGAACAAAACTCCCTTTGGTATGATGCTAGCATACAAGTTACTCCAAGCCATACCTGCACCTGTGAACTTTGATGTGTCTACCATGTCATCTTGGGCGGTTGAGGAATGGAACGGTCTTGATTCAAGTCATCATTACTCCCCTGTTGAGTAACTTGGGTTTTTGATAGAATTTTCAAAAGAAGAACATAGCTTGTACTCCTCGAATGATAACTCTCGGATCGCTCAATGTGTATGATTCCTCACCAAGGCAATGGGTTGCCTCTTTTCATCCTACTTCTATGTAAGGCTTTGTGTGGAGCTTGGTAGGGATGAAAAGGAGCATACTTGCATCACTTATATTGCTAAGTCAAAGAATGGATCCAAAAGAGAAAACAAGCCATACAATCTGATCAAGAATGTGCATGTGTGTGGATATGTGTGTGGAAGATAGAATGAGATGGATACTCCTTGATGCGATGATGTCCCTCTCATGATTGATTTTCTTTTGAGAACATGGCTATCACTTCTTTTCTTTTCTCTTCTTTTTTTTTTTTTTTCTCTCTCTCTCTTTTTTTTTTTTTTTTTTTAATCATGCTCAACATGTTCGAGCATGTCTCTCTTTTATTCTTGCTCATGCATATGATCATTCTTTTTCTCTTCTCTTCTTTTTTTTTTTTTTTTTTTTTTTTTTTTTTTGATAGCCATGTCTCTTTTTGCAAGAATGTTTGGAGAGGGACATCAACAACAAGTGATGGAGTATTTATTTTGGTGGATGGATGGATGGATGGATGGGAATGGTGTTGCTAACTTCCAGTGTAGAAGTTAGCACGTGGATGTGGCATGATGAAATAATTATTTGGTGGATGAGTGAAGGTGGTGTGTGTACGTGATTCTTGATCAAGAAAATATGACAAGCATCTCACAAGGGTCACACAATTTGACAAAGCTCAAAGCAATAACAAGCAGCATTTTGTAGGGGTTTTCAATGTGATCATTATTTGGCTCTGGTAGGAATATAAGATCGATCATGGAGGAGTGCAAAGCTATGGATTTTCAATTTTGCAAATAAATTCCCAAGTACTCTATACAGAAGAAGCAAGATTCCTATCATCCAACCATATCACACTCGCCAACAACTTAGATAAACATGGGTTCCTATGAGATTGGTGTGTTCACAAGCAACAGAGTATGATGCGAGGAATAAAGAGTATGCAGGCCAACCATGCAGAAGTATGTTGGTTGAGGGATAACAAGGTTTCTTTTATCATTGAGTTAAATTTTAGTGATCGACTCATAAGATTATTCTAACTCATGAGTTAGGGAGAGAGAGAGTAGTAGGGTAGAATGCGCAAACCATCGCGTTGGATGAAGTGGAGACCAAGAGTGGCCATAGGAGATCAAACCAAAGTTACGATCGAACTTTCTTTCTTGTGCCCGATGACTCCACTCCATAGCGTGTTTGAACGGTGCGATGTTTGTGCATTGTGTTGGTGGGAGATCTCGAGTGCGTGCTTGATGAAGAACGAGAGGTCTCCCCCACACTTGTTCTTGTACCTAGACTTTTTTATTCAAAGCAAACAAAAGGATATGGAAATAAAAGGACTCTACCGGGGTTAAAGACCGGTGAGCCTTAGTTAATGAATATGACAAAATAACTCAAGGCGCGTTATATGTTTGAAAGGGAGATAAAAGCGCCTAGTTTATTCATATAAATTCTTTTTTTATTGAATTATTTTATTTTATTTTAAATTTTATCATGTAAAGAAGTGCAACACAAGAGATAACTTCCGGTTATCCTGTCGGCAAGGGCATCGTCATTTTAAGTCTGACGAGCAAGACTTTTCTCCGTCATAATTAGTTTGATGATGTGGCTCCGGAGAATGTCTGCAAGGTTAGTGCCAAAATACAACCACGATATTTGCAATATTTATGATAAACAAAAGCATCTACAACCATCCTAAAGAACAAATAGCAAAAGAAGGCCTTAAGGGGGTTGTAGAGCTTAAGCGCGGTTCTGGCACAACCAAACATTGACTCTAGAGGAGGATCATATGAACATGCATCTTGTGGGTTTTCAAGAAAGAAGCTCTTATGCTCATGCAAAGATTCATGTTGTTCAAACACTAGAGTCGACGCCTCAAGAATGTCCATAGCCTGGAAGTTTTTCTTGTCAAGAGGTTCTTGATCGCCAACAAGAACGGCGTATGGAGGGCTAGAGGTAAGAGGCTCAAGATCGAGTGATGGTGATGAGGATCGTTGGGTTAGGAACAATTCTTTTGCTTTATCCTCATCTTGGGTGGAAAACTTCTCATTCTCATGTAGAGCAAGCTCGGGTGATGTGAAAAGGGATAGAAATTTCACTTGCTCAAGTGGTTCATGATTGATCTGAGGTTTTGCCAAAGGATTTTGAGTGGTAATGGTGGCGAAAGAGGTTTTCCCAAGACTTGCCTTCATATCCTCCTTGAGAAATGGTTCCTTGAGAGGATCGGGAGGAGTAGGAGGCATCTTTTCCCAAGTGTAGTTCGAGGTGTTTTCATAATCATCAGAAAGATCTTCCTCGAATAAAGGGAACTCAAGAGGTTGAATTTCTTCTTCCTCCTTCATTGTTCTTGGTACAGGAGAGGACTCAACAGCGCGAATCTTGGGATGTGGTCGATGTAAGGTTCGACTCGGATGTTAAGGGCTCCTCATGGCTTGACTCTTGGAGAGGCATTTTCAGATCATCAACATAGGAAGAGTTTTCTTGGATAAGTTCTAGGAGCGCTCTTCCTTCTGTCGGGGTTTTGGTAGCAAAAGACCCTCCAGCGGTGATGTCAAGGTATAGGGCGGAGTCCTTGTCTAGACCCATATAGAAGTGTTGCAATAACATGTGGTCGGGAATAGACAAGTTTGGGCCGGAAAGAGTTAGCAAGGAAAACCTAACCCAGGCCGCACCTATAGACTCCTTCTCGTTCTGACGAAAGTGGAGAACTTCCATACGGAGAGCAACGACGCGGGATAAGGGAAAGAAGGCTAAGCAAAATTTATCTCGAAGCTTTTCCCAATCACCGAACGTGCTTCCGACAGCCAATATGTACCATTGTTTCGCTCTCTCTTGAAGGGAGAAAGGAAACAACTTCCATTTTACTGTTTCTTGTGACATGCCTTGGATCATGACGCATGAACACAAGTGCTCGAACTCTCGCAGGTGGTGATACGGATTTTCATGGTCAAGTCCAGAGAAGGGTCGTTCCCGTACCATGGTTATAAAGGCGGGGTGGATTTGATAGCCAGATGAGGAAATAGGTTTTGAAGATGATGGTGGCTCAAAGAACTCTCGCCTTGGAGCAGAAAATGATTCGATTGTAGGTTCTGGCTCCATGATAAATGTTTTTGGTTTGAAGTGAATAGGTAGTGATTGGGGAAATGATTGGAAGGATAGATGGTGGAAGCTTGATGATGGAAAGAAAAGCAAAAGAAAGATTTTTTTTTTTCGAAGGGTACAATACGAGGACCAACTAGGTTCGAAGATAAAAGCAACAACCGTTCCCCGGCAACGGCGCCAGAAATGCTTGTTGGTATTTCTTACGTCACGAATAAATCCGCAAGCGTACGGAGAATACCGTTGTAGCACTTCACCCGTGAGTATTCAAGGGTATCGTTATTTATATTTTCCCAAAGGAACGGAGTGGAATTATCTACTAGTCTAGCTGGTCCAAGGACACAAAGAAGGATGGTAGGTATGGGTAGAGAGGATTCCTATGGATGAAGTTCTATCTGGAATAAGGAAGAGTAAACACAGCAGGGCTGTCACCACCTACTGGCAAACCCCCCTACTAGAACACGTGACACTAGGGCAATTAGGTGCCTAGGCCAGTCCTAGGGTCGCGTGACAACAAAGCAATTAAGTCTTCGCTGCCAGACCGATTCCAAGAAGTCAATTCACTAGAACAGAGAGGATTAAGCAAGTAGGGCTGTCACCACCTACCGGCGACTCTCTCTTAGGACACGCGACACTAGAGCAATTAAGTCCCTATGCCAGTCCCAAGGTCACGTGACAACAAGGCAATCAAATCCTAGCTGCCGGACCTATTCTAGTTCACAAGACTAAAGATAAATTCCGCCTCTAAATGCTTACTTGAATGGAACGATGATCATGCAAGCAAGTAAAAGAAGAACTTATACTAGAATAGAAATATTCAATCCAATAGAAGATCAAGAATACTCACTTGTAATGAAGATGAACGATGAACGAACGACGAACGAACGATGAACGATGAACGAACGACGAACGAACGATGAACGAACGAAGAACACTTCACTATGAATAAGTATCCTCCAAGGTACAAGATTTGGGCAAGGTCCTCACAAGGGGAGGACTACCCTTCTCTCCTACCCTACTCTCTCCCTATTCTACTAGTGTACAAGGGGCTCTAGGCCCTTGGGGTGGAATGAGGCTCTCCTTCTTGTGTGTCTTGAGAGGAGGGGGGTACCCCTTTATTTATAGCCCTCCATAGGCGGTAGAATTGAGGCGGTTCCTTAGGTCGGTGGCATTGATTGCAGGCAGAACCGACCTTGGTACGTCGGTGGGGAACCGCCATAAAAAGATGGGCTGCTGGGGCCACTGTAGCAGGTCGGCCGACCCAGGGTTTGGGGTCGGCCGACCCCCCCTTGGCCCATTTGGTCTTGGGCTTTTGCGAGAGGTCCTCATTGATGTCCTATTGAGTGATCTTGGTGCTATGGCCCAAGTTGGTTAAGTTTCGTAGGACGTTTGATCCATATCTTGGTCGGCTGCCGATGCTGATTTCTCAGAGTGGTGTCCTCTTTGGAATATGGTATGGGGTTGATTTGGTGGATCCATATATCCTTGCCATTGTTGAGGATCTCCAAGGGATGATCTTTCTTCATATCTCCTTGATATTGGCTTTTGGGGAGATTTCCTTATGACGGGGAAATTCGGTGTTTGCAGAGTGGGCCTTTTATGCTTCCTTTTCCCCGGTTTCCTAGAAATGCAGCTGCACTCACAAATTCACCAACACTTGTGGAATTGATTAGTAATAAACTCCTACCACTATGTTTGGTGTTCATTTTAATTCTTTTATGAAGGTAATTGACGGTAAAATTCTTGCTCTAAGGACCGTCAACACACTAGAAGACATGACTTGCGGGTCATCGACAAGAGAAGAAGGTGGTGATGGAAGGATCAAGTGAGAGTGATGATGAAGAAGAAGATGATTTCAAGGCCAAACACAAGAAGAAGTTTGTGGGACAAGACCAAGGTCAAGAAGTAGAAGACGTCATCTCACAAAGAGTTTTCTTTGTTGGTGGAGGATTGCCAATGATGAAGACTATGAGAGTGACTCTTCTTCAAGAGCATATGCAAACTTGTTGTTGGTCTTCTTCTTCACATGCACCTCCAAGGTAAAGGAGGTAAGGAAAGAATGGTATGGCCATATTTCGTGTTGGTGAGCTTGATGAGGAGCTCAAGGATCCCGTGTCATCTCATGAGGCTCTACATATGAGTTGAGGGCTCAAGTTGGATAACATTGAGCTTCATGAGAAGTATGAGAACCTTGAGATCTCTTATCGAGCTATCAACCTCATCTAGTTCTTTTCTTCTTCATCCACTACTCCTAGTTCATCTATCTCACATTCATTTACTATTTGTGATGAACTAACCCTCTCTTGTGAGAGCTCTTTCTCTTGAGTCTTGTTTTGAAGGAATATCACAAACTCAATGAGGAGAGTGAGTCAATGATGCAAGCATTCACAAGACTCGCAAGAGGAGGAGGAAGATGAGGATGCTTTGGGTGCCCAAGAACTTAATGGACCGGATGAAGCCGGCCGATCACATGGAGAAGCCCAAGTACAACACTTGAGGTGATGGAGATGGTGGACCGAGTTCAATACATGGAGATCATTGAAGTCCACCACAAGTGTCAAGGGCATGAATGAGAACATCTACTCTTCAAGGAGGTATCTTGTATCTTAGTGTAGTTTCTTTTCGTTCTAGTTCCTTTGCTTTTAGTAGCTCCTCTGTGAACTAGTATGTTGTGCACTTTCATGCATCATGTAAAAACCTAAAAGAAACGCACAAAAATATTAGTTCGAGGTCTAACTTTCTCAAGATAGCTATGAGCATGGGGGATGCTTGAGTTGGTGGACCGATGGACTCAGGCAAGGTTTGGCTCATAGTGAGTAAGCTTGAGAGAGGTTCAAACTTGACCTTGAGTAGGTTTCCTTTATGCATTGTCTTTAATCTTGCATGCATTCATCATGGCATGTTTATGTTTTCCCTTGCATTTGTATTATATGCTTGTTCATGCATTGCATATAGGAAATCACAAAGGAGTCTTTCACTCGTGTGTTCTTTGTTTTAGTTTTTATCATGAGGTTACATGTCATAATGTCTTCTCTCCGAAAGGTATGCCTAGAACCGATCTATTTCAATTATCTTTTGTTCTAGCTACCATCCATAACATAGTTTAAACTACCCCATGTGTTTCACACAATGATATGCATATATCTTGCCATCCACTATAAGTATGCATAACTCTAGGGGGAGTTTAGCCTATGTTATGAGGCTTTCATGATCATGGTCCAAATGCCTTCCAAAAGGACATGGTTCATGAAGCTCTTGTGTGCATTTGACGTTTGCCCTTCTTGTTCTTTTTCTCTATTGTAAGATCAATTGTAGGAACAAAGGGGAGACACAAGAAACAAGAAATAGGAGAGAAGATGATGAAGACATCGAGATCACCTCAAGGGGGAGTTGGCGCTCATGAAGATCAAGTGATCAAGATGATCGATCTTCTCAACAATCTTGAGGTGAGTGCATTTGTCAAGGGAAGCGGACTTCTACAAGGTAAGCATGAAGGTAATCTTCTTATACCCTTGTCATCTTAGCATTAGTGCTTGTCATAGCTCCTTGTGCTTTCATTCACTTGTGGTATGAGCTTTTGCTCTAACTTGTGACATCTTATGAGCTATGACTTGCCTCGACCGGAACATCAAGGTAACATCTCCTTCATCCCACTTTGCCTCTTGTATGTATATCCCGTGATGATATGTTTGTACTTGATTGCGTATTGTTCCTTTTCATATCATCACTCTTTCATGCTTGTCATTCGCTCCATGTGCTTAGCTTTATCTTGTGGTACCCTTTGTTGCTTTATATTGCTTATCTTTCAAATGGTATCCTATCTTGAGCAATGACTTGCATGCTTGTCTTATTTACCATCATGTGTGTAGTATCCTCATATTTCTTGCATGATGACTTGTTGTGTTTGAGATGCTTTACCCTTGTTTTGTGCTTCATATCTATATGCTTTTACAAGTGGTAAAGTCTTGCATGCTTTCACTCATATCCTTTGCAAGTGGCATCTATTTATGCGTTTATTTCATATCTCTTTATATGCCATGATTCGAGATATAGGGTAGTCTCCTTGACTTGTCTTCATCGACAAAGTGCATGTGATGCACATCTTTAGGGGGAGTCTATCCTATGTCTTGAGTTTGTCGAGACTAATGTGTTTGCGAGTTTATCTTTGTAGTCCCTTGATAGAAATGATGATTCACTTGAGGTGCCATGATACTCAAACGACACATTCTTTATGGCATCGGAAAGAAATCACATCCCCGAAGGTACGCTAAGTTTTTCATTCTTGCAAGAAGGTAATGGTTTTCCTTTATTCTTGCATTATCTATCTAGCTACCTTCCATAACATAGCTTAAGGTCCCCCACTTGACTTAATTGTTAAATTATGCATATATTTTGCCATCCATCACATGTTATGAGGCTTCAAGATTTTGATCCATATCTCATCCACATCCAAAGGATCACTATCTATGAAGCTCCCTTGTGCTTTTAACGTTTGCCTTGTTTGTCCCTTTTCGGTGCTTGATGTCAAAGGGGGAGAAGTATATCCTCCAAAGCAAGTAGTTGCGGAATGATAAGAGACATGAGGCACAAATAGGGAGAACATGCTAATGGGGAGAAGTACATGCAACCAAGAAGTGAAGATTCGATCAAGGACATGAGGTATGAGCAAAGGTATTCTATGTCGTCAATACATTGTACCGTACGGTCTAATTTGCAAGTTATAAATAGTAGATAATTCTTTGTTAACTCATGATATTCTTAGCCCTGCTTCCCTGTGGAAAATATAAATACAATAACCTTTGAATACTCCCGGGTGAAATGCTACAATGGTGTTCCGTGCGCTTGCGGAAATTGAATTAAATCTTTTTTGCGAAAGAAACGCCAACAAGCATTTCTGGCGCCGTTGCCGGGGAAGCAATGGTTTAAGATATCTTTGATTGACATCGACTATCTGTTATGTTAATTTTGCTACTAGCCTAAGCATTCGCCTGCATTTTGTTTGAGCATATCATCATCACATTTGCATTGTTTTCTTTTCAATCCATCTGCATATTTAATTCCCCTCCATCCCACCTCGCTGCATTAAAAAAAAACCGAGCGCCCAATCATAGGCGTCGGGCTTTCAAAAAAAAAAAAAATAAAAAATAATAATCAAAAAAACCCGAGCGCACAATCATAAGTGTGGGGATTTTTTTTTCCGAGTGCCCAATCATAGGCCCGGAAGTTGTTTAAAAAAAGAGAGAGAAAGGTTGGATTTTTATGACAGGAAGAAGGAAACATACGTGACGGAACCAAGACGTTCAATGAAGAGATCTAAGAGCTTAGTCTTGCATTTATTGCAAAGACTAAGCTTGGGGAGGAACCGCTAGGTACGCACGCACATTATTCCCTGTCTTCTTTGTCATATACCCCCTCCTTTCGAAAAAAAATAATAAAAAAAATGCTGCCTGAATCGTTCAATGCTTTGAGAATGCAAAGATTTTTGAGTTGCTCTCTGATGAAAATATGCTGCATCTTTTAACCATACCTCTGCTCTTGAAGTTCCTATTCTTATATGGGTGTTGGTTGAGCTGTTAGTCATAAATCAATCGCCTGCTTCTCTTTCTGTTGCTTGGGTGCGGCACTTCTGTCTCTATGGTCTTTTTAGACTACGCCGGTGTCCGTCTGAACACAAAAAAAAAACACATGCCTCTATAATGCTTTTATGTGAAGGAGAGTATTAATAGTAACCTCTGCCCTCCTTGCACAATTGATCGAATTAGACGTGGTGTCTAGGTTGATTAATGGAACCATAGAGATATGTCCGATGTAGACGAATGGATTTGTACTAACCAATGCAGGATCCTTTTGAGAGCAAACCAGTACATCAGGCAACATGAAAGGCACATAATTCAAGAAGGAGAAACCAAACCAGGCGGACCTAGTTCCTTCAAATGAAGATTTAATCGCTTAGCTTTGCACATGGTTGCGAGAGCTAAGCTTAGGGAGGGACCGCCAGACACAAGAAGAATAGAGGAAGCGGCCTATTCAAGCTTAAGTCTTGCGAAAACTCAAGCTTGGGGAGGACCCCAGGTAAGTATCCCTATCGATCAATAAAATACTCCCAGATTCGAATAAAATGCTAGTATATTGGTGAATGCTGCACTTAAAGGAAATGATGATCAAGTTACATAACTAGTTCCCCATGTGTCGCATCGATGCAACTTCTACTCCTAACATACGTGTTATTACTTACTCGAGCATTATTACATCACAAGTATTGCCTTGTTCTGTAGGTTGCATTTATCACACCAAGTCTAAGCATTGTGGATTATGATATGGCATGATTAGGACTTGTCGCAATTCTTAGCATGGCTAAATTCCAGAGATGTTTTTCTATTAAATTGCTGCATGGCTTAAAAATCCTTTTTGTTTTGGATAACACTTTCCCTGTGAGGAATTATTTACCTACCAGAGCCATATCATGACAATATTCAAAAGCCCCACTCATAGCCAATTGTTCATGCGTTGAGTTTAGTTAAGGTTTAAATGCTTTTGGGAGTAAGCACTCCTTCTTCCGGTCATAAACTCCTCCGCGTGTGTTCTCGTTTTACTTTCCCCAAAAAAAAAAAAGGAATGTTTGGAAAATCAACCAAGCATCTTTCTTACATTTGGAAAACTTTTGGTCCATTCAAAAAAAAAAAGAAGAAGGCTCAAGAATATTTCAAAATATTTTACGGACCATGCAAAAATTATAGCCTCATGCACCATAGAGTATATCCAAAAAAAAAAAAACTCCATGGTTGCATCTCAAAATAGAAGGCTATATGGTTCTTATCATATACATCTTGAGCAAAGTAAAATGGCCAAAGTTTTCAAAGCCTCCTTTCCATAAGTGTGCGTTCATCTTCTCCCCCTCCATCACAACTTTCCCTATGACCGGAATATAAGGAGTTGCTATGTCTCTTAAGATTTATTCTTTAGCTTTACAACATATGCATGACATTTGCGCATTCCCTACCAAGCTCTATATAAAAGCCTTATCTGGTAGAATGTTAGAATGAGTGAAGCTTTGTAGGAGTAGCCTCATAAGAGGGAGAGGGGAAGTGTGAACCAACAAAGGAGAATTTTACGTTGTCTTGCAGCACATAAAAACTCTGGATATATACCTGCTAGAATTGCATGACTAGTCCAAAAGTGTTGTTTTGATCTTTAGTGATATGTGACAAGGTGAAAGTATATAAGCCTCACGAATATGCAACACTTGTGAATACTTCCGTGCTCTTGTATCTTTACCACTATTTAGGGAGTATTTGTTTGCATCTTTATTACCCATGGGACACTTATTATTAACTCCTGATCCGCCGGTACCCTAAGTTCTAAGTTGCTCGGGACGAGCAAAGTTTAAACTTGGGGAGGTTGTTGGCGGTCGTTAACAATGTTTTGACCGCCACCCTACGGTAAGTAAATGCATGTCACCAAGATTCTGTGCATAGTAGATAGGATTAATGCTACTTCACAAGTTTGGTGAATCTTTGGATGCAGGAGGGAATTATGGAGAAAAATAGGCCCAGCTGGCACAAAGATAGGCCGGCCGCCCGCAGAATCAAAAGCCTGTTCACAAGAATTCCATCGACGTTCTAGAAGGTGGGCTGTTTGGGCCTCAACTTGGCCCTCACTCCTCTTCTGGCGCCCCACACGAAGCCACCGACTGGACAACCGCCATCAGGAGAGCACAGAGGACCGTCCAGGGCGAAGGCGGTGGCCAACCGCCACAATGGGCGGCCGGTCGGCCCCCTACTTGGCCGGCCGGCCTACCTTGGCGGCCCCGCCACTCCATCTTTTGCTATAAAATCCCTCAGGTCCTGAGGAGGCTATAAATACCCCCGGCTACCTCAGAAGCAACTCGCACCTTAGTACTTCATAGAAGATCGCTCCACTTGTGTAGTTTAGAGTAGGATTAATATTTTAGTTATGGGAGTTAGAGTAGAAGTGAGAGCTTCGCTCGGAGTTCGGAGTTCTCTTCGGAGTTGGGTAAAGTTCTCTAGTATCTTTTCTTATATTTTATTTAATATAATTATTCTTATTTATTTATTTTCTTATTTATTTAATTTAGTTTTTTTTAGTTTATATTTATTTATTTAAGTAATTATTATAGAAAATTCTTGTGTTGGATCCACGTCTGTGTATGGTGGATACGAATGAGTTGTTTGCTGAGGACTGGCAGTAGGGACATAATTGCTTTGTTGTCATGTGTCCCGCACAATTTGTTTGGATTATTGTTCACGGGTGGCTTGCTCTTTGGCCAAGAGTAAGTTACTAGGATAGTTGTAAGCAAGGTGCTTGAAATTGTTCTGCGTGTTTTGCCCTCAACCCACGGGATGATGTGGTAGCCGCGAGTGTAGGTGACAGCTACACCGGTCTCTGTAGTTCACCACGTTCGGGTTGAATGTGTAGGGCCTAGACGCGGTCCGTTGACCGGATACGTTGAACCTAGTTCTCGGGTTGCGTGTCTTGGCGGCGGCCGTGCCCCTGATGCACTTGAATGTATCTGTAATGAAAGTTTAAGTAAATAATAGTAGACTATCGTGAAACTAAATGCTAACCCTAGGCTGACTGATACCTTCTTCTCGTTGTCCTCCCAAACTAAATGCTAACTCCTTGTTATCTATATCGATGGATGTTCTCCTGAGTGCCACACATATCACATACCTTATCACTGCTTTGGTCTAGTTTGCAAGTTATAAATAGTAGATAATTCTTTGTTAACTCATGATATTCTTAACCCTGCTTCCCTGTGGAAAATATAAATACGATAACCTTAGAATACTCCTGGGTGAAATGCTACAATGGGTTCTGTAAGATCAATGAACCTAGAGCATGGTTCATAGGGTTTGGTGATTGATGTCAACATGGTCAATGGGACTAACAAGGTTTGCTAGTATGCAAGATGTTTAGTCTCATGGATGTAGTGATATACTATTGGAGTGCCAACACCTCAAAGTTTGCAAGGAAGTTGATAAAGAGAAGAAGTGAACATGAGGACTACTCTACGAGGTAACTACTACGCACATGAGGTAAGAGACAAGGTGAGTATGTCATGTGTTCTCTTCTATGTATCATATACCTTGACATACTCTTAATCATCATGTTGGTCTTGCCTTATATCATATGCCATGATGATCTTGTCTATTATGTGATGATGTTTTTGTCTTATATCCTATGCATATTATATGATGCTTCGATCGGGTTGTCCTTTGTGACAACTAGATCATGTGACTAACATCTTTGGATGTAGGAAAGGTGTTCATGCATATTCTTTAGGTCACATGAAGAAGCTTCGTTGATGGATGATGACAAGGATCAAGGACTTAATGGAGGTCGCGGTTTGAGAAGATGGATCAAGGCTAAGGAATGCTAGATCAAGCAAGTGTTGGCTTGGTGTAGATGTAGGCTTGAGTCCATAGGAACAACCGGACTATCAAGGGGGATCGAGTCGTTTCTCTTAGGTCACACTAGTGGTAGAGGTATGTGGATGCTCAAAGAGTCTCTCAGGCACTAGGGTGACAGCAGAGGAGAAGAAGAGCCAGTGTGATGAAGTTTGGAAGCAAGAATCGAAGAAATGATCAAGTTCAGCTGCAGCAGAGAAGACCGGACGGTACGGTCAAGGAGACCGTACGGTACGGTCTACATTGAAGATTCAGACAGAGAAGACGAAGTTGCTGTTGGAAATGAGGAAAGGAGACCGGACAGTACGGTCCTAGAGACCGGACAGTACGGTCCCTATTGGGAGAACAACAGAGAAGACGAAGTTTCTGTGGAAATGAGGAAAGGAGACCGGACAGTACGGTCCTAGAGACCGGACAGTACGGTCCAGAGGAGACCGGACAGTACGGTCACCATTTGGCCATGAAGATGTCAGAATGGAGATCGACCCAAAAGTAAAGTTGTAGAGAATTTCAAGAGCTTTCCATCGGTATATGGTGCACCTCCATCGGAGTTCGGAGCTAGGCGTTATATCTGAAATACTACAGACTGTCGGAGGAGACCGTATTGTACGATCATGAGGACCGTATGGTACGGTCGACATTTCGACTTGAAGATGGCCGAATCTGGAGATCAGCCCAAAAGGAAAGTTGTGGGGAATTTCAAGAGCTTTCCACTGATATATGGCACCTTCATCGGAGTTCGGAGCAAGGAGTTATCGCTGAAATACTGCAAGCTGTCCACTGATGACCGTATTGTACGGTCAGATTGTACGGTCCTCACTGTGACTGGACACTTTCGAGGCAACGGCTAGTTTTTGAGTGGAGGGCTATAAATAGCCGGTTGCTTGACCCTTTGGGTGCCTTTGCCATTGTTATCAGTGGGGGAAAACACAGTGGGAGCCAAGAGGATGCAAGAGAAGCACATGGAGAGGCTTTAGAGAGAAATCTTGGTGCTTGAGAGAGAGGAGAAGCACATGGAGAAGATTTGGAGAAGAAAGCTTAGTGCTTGAGAGGGTTGAGAGCATCCATCCACCTCTAGGACTAGTGTGGTCATAGGGAGGCGGTCTTGGTTTGTTACCCTTGGTCTATGGCAAGGCCTAGACCGGTTAGACGTCGGTGTTGAGCTTGCCAAAGAAAGTGTGGAAGCCAACACAAGTTTGTACACGGTCTTGGAGCTTCCCGTGCGAAAGAAGCATCACTAGTGGAGCGCCCTTTGGCACGCATCAAGTGCGGAGCCTTACCTTCGGAGGAGTACCCGGGAGAAGCCCGCGGGACGTGCCCGCGACTTCACTCAAGAGCGGTGGATGGTCCCAAGGAGGAGAGCATTGCCGGTGTGCGGCGGGGTGAAGCCCGTGACTTCACTCGAGGAGTGAAGCGTGCTCTTAGGGGACATCACCGGCTTAAAGGGTGGAGTGTGCTCTAGAGGGGATCGCCATCGAGCGGAGGGACGGGGTCGAGACTCCGGCGGGAGTGACCAACGTGGAGTAGGGGAAGGCGCCATCCTTCCGAGACCACGGGAAAAATCGATGAGCAATCTCTTACTCTTACTCTCTACTACTTGCACTTACTATCTTGTTTATCTTATGCATGTAGTAGAGATCTTTGCTTATCATATGATTGCTTGATGATTGTTTCCGTGTGCTAGCTCTATGTTATCTCTAGTGATATGCGCTTTCCTTATGTGTACTTACTTGCTCAGCTCATACACTTGCTTGATATCATCTAGTGATCTTGTTACGCGATATTTTGTATCTATCTTGTTGTCATGATCACTAGCTTGAGCTTTCCCTGTGTTACTTGTATGCTTGCTAGTTTGTGTGTCTATCTATCTTATATACTAGCATGTGTAGGACCAACTTGAGCTTCCGTATGTGTTACCCATATGCTGCTAGAATGCTTGAGTGCCTTTACCTTATACACTAGCATGTGTAGGACTTGTTGAGCTTATCTGTATATCGTCATATGCTAGGTTGTTCTTATATATTCATGAATACCTTGCTCCTAGCATGTACAAGTCCTAGCACATGGTTATCCTTGCTTGATCACTATCACATAGTGTACATGTACTCTCTAGTTATGTATCCTTTACTTGTGCAAATAGAAAGAGTAGCTAGAAGTGCAAAAAGTTTTAGTTCATGATGTGCCCGATTCACCCCCCTCTCGGTCACACGATCCTTACAGGTTCCGTGCGCTTGCGGAAATTGAATTAAATCTTTTTTGCGTAAGAAACGCCAACAGAACCCAATTGCTATTGCCGATGTTCTTATTTAGTTTTGACAGTTCCTTTGACCATGCCCTTAGCCCTGCCCTGGTTTGTTTGAATTTTGCTGCTAAAGTTTTTGCAGCATTGCTGTAATAGGCCGTGGAGTTCCAGTGTAGTTCTACGGTTTCTGAAAAACCTGCCATTTCACTCCAATAATTTTCAAATCTGAACACACTGGATTTCAGGATAGAAGTGCCCACCTTGATGACATAGGGGATATGATCAGAAATCGGCCTCCCCAAGGGCTGCACAGTGCAGTCAGGATAAGAGAGTATCCAGGAAGTTGAAGTGAAGACCCAGTCTAATTTCTCAAGAAGTGGATCATCTTGCATGTTACTCGATCTTCCTTGAAAAGCAATCTCAACAAGGTCTAAGTGATGGATCATATCATTAAAAGCAGCATATCATTTGTATTTCCCCCTGGCATGTTTCTATTTTCATTGGATCTGATGAGATTCAAGTCTCCAAGGATTAGCCAATCTTCATAATCAGACGTGTCCAGATCAAGGCCAATGTGAGTCGTTGCATAGCCCTCATTAGGGAGCCAAGCGATGCGACAAGCCTTGCAATGCATTGGCTCTTTACTTGGCTGCACATAGGCGCATGGACGAGAGAGAAGCGCATCTGCTCGCACGGGATTGAGTAAGAATGGAAAGGCCCCACAAAATTGACCGCGGTGCTGCTTTTCTTGTGCGTGTAATGGGCGCCTGCAGTTGCAACAAGCTTCCGTTTCTCTCTCCGACATGTAGGAAAAACCTGACACGAATTGGCTATTCAACCGATTATGCGCCGGCGTTGGGCTTGCTCTTAGGGCATGTACAGTGATCCAGACAGCTGCTGTCTATTACACACATTCAGGTCATTCTCAGACAGCAGAGAACATATATTATACAGTGGTTGTCTATTGTGTTGTCTATAGTAATTCTATTTGCTTTAACTTTTGCATGCAAATAAAAAATAAGTTGATTAAATGTAATCTTCCATTATGTGGCTTGTCTTGTGTCTTTCTCTTCAATGACCGTGAAAAGAGAGAAAGCTACTAACATGTTAGTGCTTTTGCAATCGCTTCTAATCAGCAAAATGAAGTACAACAAACCAAATTTGTGAGCATTAATCCTCTTCGCAATATGCAAGTAAGGAACTAAATTGAAGAATCCGTAAAAACTGTTTCAATCTGAAGATGGAGATGCGGCTTACAGTTGCCCTGCTTGAGGACCTTGCTTCTCCGTGGGGTCTCTGCATGTGCAAAGGCAACAGCGGCTGCGCCGCCCAAGTGTGCACAGCTCCACCAAACCGGTGCCGAGACGGAGACGGAGGCTACACAGGAGGATTTTGTCTGCGGAGGGAAAACAGCTATGCGCTCGCGGGGAGGAGCAGAGCAGGGGAGAAGAAATTGTGCGTGCGCCGTCGAAAGTTTGAAGCAGCGGATCGAGATGCCAAAGAAAGCGGAGGACGTTACAGACGGCATACGTACAATGGACCAAAGCTCGTCCATAGGAGCCGATTTTCTCGCTTCCAGACCACCGATTGCATACGTGACGACCTTGCCCTCTCTAACCCCCTCTCTCCTCCAGCTCAGTTGAAATCCTACGTGGCTCCTTCTCCTATACGGCTGACTCACCGCATTGTACATGCGAATGCTGATCGCGTGACACCTGAGGTCGCCCGGCTTCTCAGCCCACGTGTCAGCGAGCACTGCCCACGCACGCACGGGATCATCGTCCGTGCATTTGTCCCTTGCACGGTCTTTGGATGACGTGGATGCTTTATTTAGAGATAAGCCGGCGCCTCTATCCGAACAGAGAACGTCCCTCTCAATGAATCTTTAGGTGTTTGTGCGTGAAGTAATGGACACACTCTTCTCCTAATCCGGTACCACGTCAACAGCACAGCAAAGAGCACCAAAGCCAAAACCGAAAAAAAATCGAACAAAAAAAAAGGAAAAGAAAAAGAAAGGCTGCCGCCCCCGTCTAAAAACCAACCAACCGCCCCCTCTGTTTCCTCGCCTCCCACTGACCGACTCTGCTCACCTCACTCCGCCCCCGCCATGGCCGCCTCGCCGTCGCCGCCGCCGAGGGCCACAGCCTCTCCGTTGCGGCGCCCGCAACAGCCTCTGGCGTTCCCGCTGGCCTTCCTGCTCCTCCTCGGCTGCTGCTTCGCGTCCTCGGCTCCGCACAGGCCGCCGCCGCGGCGGGGGAGCTGCTGAGGCAGGTGACCGACGACGGGCCCTTCTTCGAGCCCTTCAACGTGACCTACGACCACCGCGCGGTGCGCATCGGCGGGGAGCGGAGGATGCTCGTCTCCGCGGGGCTCCACTACCCGCGCGCCACGCCCGATGTGAGCGATGGCTGGTTTTGACTTTTTTTACTTATTCACGGGGTGGTTTGGTGGGTGAGGTGCTGGTGCTGCTGCGGTTGAGCAGAGCTGAATCGTTGGGGAAGTGCGACCTCGTCCCGTGCATGTTTCGTCTCCATCTTGTTCCAATCCATAACAAAACTCAAAAATCACTTGAATCCATCTAGTTCAATTGATTTTTCTATTGAATCTTTAGCTAATTTTTATTTTCTTCACTTCATCACTCTGTCGACAATTGCTGACTGTTTGCAATGCAGTTGGTGGCAAGCTAGCAGTGGTTAGTTCCATGTGGCTAACTGACATGAAATTTGTTCCAGATGTGGCCAAGCCTGATTGCAAAGTGCAAGGAGGGTGGCGCGGACGTAATCGAGACATATGTCTTTTGGAATGGGCATGAACCGGCCAAAGGTCAGGTAACATATATAGCATCTCATTTTACATTTTTACCAGCTTCAGCTGTACAGTCCTTGAATGTGGGTTGTGACTTATGCTCCTTCTGGTTTGTTCTTGTCCCAATTACTTTGAAGGAAGATTTGATATTGTCAAGTTCGCGAAGCTGGTTGCTGCTGAGGGTCTATATCTCTTTCTGCGCATCGGCCCATATGCTTGTGCTGAATGGAACTT